>NW_021678078.1:531674-602241 GCF_001188975.3 Bactrocera oleae | reverse complement strand
TTCTTAAACTACTATTGTTATCGGCTCAAACACTTTAAGCATATATTTAGGTAGTACAAAACACCAGCCAATGCAATAACTCTGGCATCCAGCCTTTATGCAGCATCTCCTCCCGACCATTAAAACAATTTATTTGCAATAAAGATTCATTGATCATACATCTGATAAATGTTACACAGACTGATAAAAATTTTCATGTATTTTAATTACAAAACTTTATATCGGCTTCAAAATAGGCTGCTTTCAGCCATACAACTATGCCAAAGGTAAATTCAATTTTTCCTACACTTATCAAGTCTCAACTGTGATGGGCTTCATTGCCTTCAGAGAGTTTGTATTTTCGATTTAGGAGCATTTTGAGCGCCAATCGTTGGCTTGTTAAAAGTTCAATGTTATATTCATAAGCCCAAAATTAACCCAAAGAATTGAGTCGACCATATGAGAGGTTGAGTTCCGCTGCTATCTCTCTGTGATAACACAATGCCATTTTAAAGCTCTGTTTCACTAAGTTTATTGATGACTTTCACTGAATGCTTTGTGCCGCTCAAGTACTTGTGTGTCGTCATAAAGTAGATCTCTCAAACATTTCTGCACTGTTTTCAACAATTCCGTACATTGAATACATTGAAATGTAAAATTTAATAAAACTCGTGGTTCAATTTTTCCATGTAACATCGACAGACAAACTTTCATATCGTAAACAAACAGCTGCCAACACACTATTTGACATATGGAAATCAAAGTTCGTGCAATCATTCAAAAATAACTAATGGAATCAGATCAAATTTGATCAGCTAATATATGTATATGTATTCAAGTACTTAAAGTGTTCCTATAGTTTTCCAGTGTCTACATTTTGCTTAGATTTGCATTGATTGCTGTAGAAGTTTATTACTATAATAGATAGTTTGAACCTTTTCTGCTACGCCTCGTATCGTCTGCTTACAATAGGGAGTCAAGTATTTAAAAATTTTCTTAAATTGTGCTTAGAATAGAAATAAAAACAAATATAACAAATTGGTTTTTAATTTTGTAATATCTAGCAATTCAGCTTATCTCTCAAATTGAAAACATAATTGAAATAATGCAACGCGTAAGATTGTAAACAAATCAAACGAGGCAGTTCTAGATATAGTTGTTATACGATTGAGAATTTGATCAATACATAAAATACTGAGCGTTAAAATAATGAAGCGTTTAGTCTAAACTTTTAAAACCCGGTTTCAGAAACAACTGGAAATTACGTATCGATTTAAATTGTTTATTTAGCATAACAAAGCCTCTCTCGCCTCTAAACATATTTCTGTTATCAAGTGGTTTATTGAATTTGAAAATTTTGCATAAAAATACCTGTTAGCGTTTGTAATCGCCCTTTATGGCTAACTATTAAATCCTTTCTTTCGAATAATTGTTGGATGAGTGATTCATCTCATGTTCTCATAAATAGTGGGTGCCTATATTCATTACATAACTTTGTAATTGCCAAAGCCTTCAGGACCTTAAAGTTTTGAGAAAATTTTAGATAAAGTTAGATCTATGACAAAACAATACTATTAAAATAAACCTGTATTAAGCAATTTTATAACAAAATCTGGGAGCATTTGGTAGTAACCGTGTAATTTTCTTCATTTCAGAGTAGATTTAATCCTTTTTTAACAAGTTATATAACGAAGTACACCTGAATAAAAATGACTTCTATTAAATACATTCGAACTTAAAAATTTCAATACATACAAAAATATAAGGTTGTCATATATCTCCCTTCCGCTTTTTGTCTTTGAATTTCGCGGCTATGTACAAAGCGCTACAGAGCTCGTATCTGGCAACACTATACATAATTTAAAGGTCTTGACATAACCTACAAAATAACGCTATGCATGATTAGTTTGATATTGCGTTCCACAGTTATAGACGTGTAAACATGGAGTTCACTAACGCCGAAATTCGCGCTATTTTAAAGTTTTCCTTCGTTAAAGGCAAATCCGCTAGAGAAACGTTCCGTGAGATTAATGGTGTTTTGGGGATGGTACTCTATCACTTCGAACCGCGGAGAATGGTTTCGACGATTCAGAGCCGGTGAAAACGACACCATGGATAAGCCAGCCGGCGGAAGACCTGTACGACAAATACCGATCAAATCAGGAATACATCGAGTTAGACCGCATATGGCATCTCGTGACATCGCCCAGGAGATGGGAGTTAGCCACCAAACCATTTTGCACCATCTGCAGAAGGCTGGATACAAAAAAGTTTGATGTTTGGGTGCCGCATGATTTGACGCAAAAAACCTTCTGGACCGAATCAACGCCTGCGATATGCTGCTGAAACGGAAAGAACTCGTCCCATTCTTGAAGCGGATGGTGACTGGCGACGAAAATGGATCACATACGACAATATCAAGCGAAAACCGGTCGAAGGCCGGTGAATCGTCCAAACAGTGGCCAAGCCGGGATTGAGCGCCAGGAAGGTTTTGCTGTGTGTTTGGGGGATTGGAAGGGAATCATCCACTATGAGCTGCTCCCATATGGCCAGACGCTTAATTCTACCATCTATGCGAACAACTGGACCCTTGAAGCAGGCGATCGACCAGAAGCGTCCAGAAGGCCAACAGAAGAGGTAGTGTTCCACCAGGACAACGCCAGACCACACACTTCGTTGATGACTCGTCAGAAGCTACGGAGCTCGGATGGAAGTTTTATCGCATCCACACTATAGCCCGGACGTAGCGCCAAGGGTTACCACCTGTTCCTGTCCATGGCGAATGCCCTTGGTCGTGTGAAGTGAACTCAAAAGAGGCTTGTGAAAAGTGGCTGTCCGAATTCTTCGCAAATAAGGAGGGGCTTCTACGAGGAAGGTATTATGAAGTTGCCGTCTATATGAGAACAGATCATCGAACAAAACGGCGCTATTTTAACTAAATCCGATCACTGTAACAGTTTTTATAAAGCATTGAATGAAGAGCAAAAAGCGGAAGGGAGATATATGACAACCTTTATATTAGTGTTTTAAAAGAGGATATAGACTATTCATAGGTTGACTGGAATAAAATAAAACACATGTTTCATTACCTAATCGTGTTAGTTTCAACATTTGAAAAACTTATACCTATATAATTGTACGCTCATTGCAAAAATAATAAAATAAAAAATAAAAGGAAAAACAATTTCTGGCGAACTGAGGTCAGGAAAGAGAAGCTAAAACAGAGATGGGAGTCGTTTAGTGGGGATCTATTCTGCATTTTCTAAGAAAAACTTAACAATGTAATGTATTTATTATTCTTTTCAAGAATTTCCAAGGTTCCCACTGATTTATATATATATTTAATGGGAGACCTATGTCAACGTGGGTATTTGAGTCTCGTTAAAAGCAAAGCGAAGTGCAATAATGGTTGCATAATCGCATAGCATTGAACACAATTGTGTGTTGAAGTATACAAGACTGGTGGATTTATTCTAACCAAGTAAACTTTGAAAAATACTCCAACAGCATATATCGCTATGTTTTTTCTACAACTAAAACAGTTTGACTTCTTTGACCTAACCCTTTGATCGATTTTAAGAAATAAAATATTATATTAAAACTATAAAAATATTATCGCTAATAACCGTGTGAAAGTTTTGTAATCATGATTAAAGGTTTTCACCTCACTCCTATGGGATTAGCTTCAATAATGTTTAAAAACACTCAACTATGGTTCCACTTAATTACTGTACTTTTACAACATGTGCAACAGAGTACAAGTATAATAGTTTTGTTATAATTTAATTTTTAATCAAAATCATCGAAGCCATTTTGCTGGCTGGTCTTATATTCACAAATTATACAAATTGCCAAATGCATATATATTTACCAAAAAATATATAAAGAATGCCACGAAGTAGAGAGAGTTAGAGAGATATAAAAAATATATATAAATGATCGGCGTGACAATGAGTAGATTTAGCTGTTCCTCTGTCCATCCGTCCATCTGGCTGTAAATACGCAAAGTCTATTGCCTCAGTTTTTGAGATAAAGATCTGAAATTTTGCACATTTCCTATACTCTTAAAGGGACTGCCATACAAACTGACCGATCAAAATCAAGTTCCTGTATGGAAAACTGTCTCGTTTGACGAGATATCCTCAAAAATTTGACATGGGTTTTTTCGAAGCAACGATACAATTCCGAAGAAATGAAATTCTTGTATGGAATCTTTGTATATGTGCTTTTGTGAAACTAAGGTTAACGTTTTTCGTTTTATCAGAAATTAACAAACTACGATGATAAACCTTATAAAATTCATGAAACCCACCGAGCAATGATTTTTAGTTGGAACACAGCTGGGACTCAAGGAGTATAATGTTGACTTAGGTTAGATTACTTCAAATCTTCCACTCGGATTAATCTAATATTAAAAATCTTAGATTTTCCTTTCAACATAGCAAACTACATCTGATTACACAAAACAGCGCGATATGTACACAATAAATAATTAAATAATCAGCTTGACGGAATGGCAATACTTGCGTTAATCATCACACAATAAGTGGAAAGAAATAATTATGAAGCAAATTATGGTAGTGAAATAAAAATATAGCTAGCAAATAACCAAATGTATACATACTCGTATAAAAAGAGTAATAAGGAATACCGCTAGTTTCAGCTATATTTGCGTGTTGCCAGCAAATATGCGTTAGTCGCCTAGGCTGTGGACTAGCTAAATAATATAAGCTGCTTTTGTTAGTGCGGCTAATGTTGTTATTATGACCGTGTTGCTCTGACTCGCTATTATTTGTTAATATGCCTGTGCGATTGTTTACTCAAACAACAATTGCTGGCAAGCTCGAAACTGCAGCGCCAACAACACATACGAAACATACGCACCGCGTAAATAAGTGATAGTGTGGATATTGCGCGCGCAGAGGCAGGGAAGCTGACTGCCAAACTCGCTAACGGTCTGCTGCGTCGAGCGAAAAGCGCGTGGCGGTGGCGAGCAGCTAATGGTGAATTCGGATTTTGTAATTATGACAAAATGTGCATTGCAGCACGACGCTTACACCGTTTGCATATACATATGTATATATATATATATTATATATAGACCGTTAGCGAGTTTGGCAGTCAGCTTCCTGCCTGTCGCGCGCAATTATCCATATATATATATATATATGTGCGTGCGTGTGTGTTCGCTGCCGCTGTTTGGCGCCATTACACTTTTGCTAGAAATCGCTTGTGCGGCAGGCGACGCTTTGACCTCATGGCCATATGGCTGCTTGTTGGTCTGTGACCGGCTCCACTTCAGCTGCACTTCAACTGCCACGGACAGTAACTGCCAATTTTGCGCCTACTAATTCCATATATTCTAATAAGCACATTGTTCGTTCGCCATTTACGAATATTCATATGTACAATTATGTGTGTTTGTGTATGAATTTACTGCTACAAAATGTGTGTGCGCTCCTTGTGGCTTTGCGTGTCATTAACCTTTATTTATGGAATAATTGTGAAATGATCCTGCGCAGTTTTGTTGTTGTTTTCTGTTTGCATACAGATGTTGCATACTTTTAGGCGCTCAGCATATCAGCACGTATTTATAGCGATTTCTGTGCATTAGTTTTGCCTTCACCTTAATTTTTGTTCGCTTTCATAAATATCAAACAAGTAGCCTAAAAGCGCTAAGGGCCAGTGTTAAGTACATGCGGTGTAAATATGTGTCTGCTCAAAAATTTTTACCACAATTTAAATGCAGAATTTAATGTTACCTACTAGCCCGCTTACCTGCTTATGTTCGAAATCTTAATGTTAGCGAATCATAGACTATTTTACAAGGTAGCTACTTAATTTTATAATTTACACTTTTGAGAGGCAATTTATTGACGAATGATAAGACTTTTCAACATAAATGGTACTCATAGAATTTTGTTTGAAATTCTAAGCTTCAAAATTTTAAAATTTTGTAAAAGTCCCAACGTTCCTTTAAATGTTGAAAATCATAAGCAAAACTTAAACAAACTAATTTAAAACACTGATCACGTCATACAGCCAGAGAGCTGATTGACCATTGACTCAAAAGCTTAATGTTCAGCCAAGAATCTCCCGCAATATGCCCAATATTGAAGGTTTAATTTTATAAACGGTGCTAGATGATAATTATCTTGGCGAGCGCATGTGAAATTTGTCCCCAAATGACGTGTTGCCAAATTCAAACTCCGTTTGAATATATTTTTTCCAAAATGATAAGAAAACAAGAAAAAACTCACGTTGCACCAAATATAATACCTTTCCCAAATACAAAAGCTTCCTTAAAAGAACTTGATTCCGATCGTGCAGTTTGTATGGCAGCTATATGATATAGTGACCTGATCTGAACATATTCTTCGGAGATTACATTGTTGCCTTAGCAAATATTTAATGGCGAATTTCATGAAGATATATCGCCAAATGAAAAGGCTTTTATTGCAAGCGATCGTTCAGTTAATATAGCAACTATATTCTATAGTGATCCGATATAAACAATCTCTTTAGTGATTCCATCGGTGTTTTAAATAATGATCCATGCAAAATTTCGTGAAGATAAATAAAAAAGTTTCGTGTACAAGCACTTGATTCCGATTGTTCAGTTTGTTCGAGAATAGTCGAATTACTATTAGAAAAGTTGCTCAAGATGTCGGCATATCGGATGGCTAATGCCACGCAGTTTTCGGAAACTCTTAAGTTCGTCCCAAAATTGCTGAAAAAACCATCGCATGACCCTCACACCGCAATCGTTGACGTCAACGGCGATCCAGATTTGTTCAAAAGGGTCATAAGGGATGACGAATCATGAGTATATGATTATGACATCAAAACCAAAGACCCAATCATTCCAATGGAAGAGCCCAGGATTGCCAAGGCCAAAACAACAACAAAAAAATCACTCAGTGAGCTCAAGGACATACCATCCAGTGCTTATCAAAACTGTTTCTGAGGGTGACTAGTTTGAAGCGGACAGAAATTGATGAATAAATAAATATTTTTTGAAAAAAATTTAAATTTACCTTATTTTTTAAACATCGTATACTAAAAAATGTGATTATATTTTTTCGGATTCAAGTATTATCCATTTTCAAATTAGAAGAAATTAGTTTTTTTAATTTGTTTTAAAAGGTTATTTTACTATTTAAACAAAAAAATAAAAAATATGTACATTTACATAATTAATTATACTTAAATAATCAAAAATTTGTTTTGAGAAAATGGTGTCTGGCATTGAGAACGCTCTTTCTACCCCTAAAATTATCTGAAATTCAAATGCCGAAACAAATTATTATAACTATAGAAAAATTCAAGTCGTTTTGTGACAAAATTTACATTTCAGACTGGCTTAAAACATCCAAGTTATTATCATAAATCTTATTTCTTTCATCATTACCTCACAAATTCATCTATAAGATCATCTGAAAATTTCAAGTCGATCGATTGAGCTGTTTTAGAGAAATTTTTCTCACCGACTCTGAAAACAGCGTTGCTAAAAGGCGTTTAAAGTTTTGGCAGGCGACTACACTAAGTTAAAGAACTAATATAAATAAAGATCAATACTCAATTAATAATATAACTGCCTCAAAGAGTTGATATATTTGAGCATATATTTGTTGACTTAAGTTGCTTGAATCGTTTAAAGAATTCTTAGATTAGCACAATCTTTTTTTATTCGTGTGAAGTTTGCTCTCCATATGTCAATCAGTGTGTGTTTGGTTACAACGCGACAGGTTTGTCTGGCGTTTTTTACGATGGAAAAACCACGAGTTTGCTTGAAATTATGTGTTTCTAATGATATCACTACTACGGAATCGTTGAAGAATTGGGGAAACAGCACTTGAAAATCGTCTACTTGGCATCAAAGGTACAGTAGAGGATCTCAATGTCACTTATGGTTCGACCCTACACATTTTGGTGAATCTTTTGAGTATGAAGCTTGTCAATGCTTCACTGGAAGCCATTTCAGCCTAAACTTATAATAAGATATATTTAGAAAACTAAATTATGCGTTGACATGTTTGTATTAGCTCAGCAGCGTATTTTGAATTGCGACTATGATAATAAATATCTGTATTAAATTGCGTGAAAATGTATTGTTTATTAGTCCGGGTTATATGTGATCAGATGGTAATTCTTTTGAAAGTAAAATATATAATTTTAAGCACATTTTTAAATTAACTTTATAGATAATTTTCCCGAAAGCAATGGTACTAGTCATTCACTGCACCTATTGTCTAAGAAAGGTATACTCAGGTCCTTAATCCCATGAGAATTTTTTTTTATCGTACTCAATTTGCCAACACTTTTCTGGTTTCACATGCATATTTTTTGAAAAGATATTAGCGCTCATTAACAGTATGCGCGCGAAAATTTCGATACCTAGTAATCTTACGTATGTGAGGTTATAGTCTAGCTTTATATTTGGCATGTATCTTTACGCTGCCATTGCACTTTAATGCAGTCAAAGAAGTGGTCCTTTTACCAAAGTATTCAAGTAAAAACTTCTTCCTTGAAACCTATAAATTTCAATATTTAATGTGAGGAGGCACATACATATCTACTATATACATATGGGTGAAGGGAAGATATTCATTTTATATCTGCACTCAGTAAGCATATTAACAAACTAGCTCACGGATATTACTGCCTGTAGTAGTCAATTATGTGGCCGGAAATAGCGTATATTTTACAAAATTTTTAACAATTGTCAATATTACCAATATAATTCATAGACAATATATCATATTGACATACAAAATTATAAACTGCCGAACAGTTAATCATAAACTGTATGACAAGCGTTGTGAACAATAATGCTTGAGCGTATGAAATCTATTTATATAAGTACATGCAGTAGTATATAATACTATATAAATTTGTATTATATAAATAGTATATAAGTATGTGTATATTAGGATGAGCCAAAAACCAAGCTAACGAATTTATGACTTAAAATTAATCTTTAGACAGAAAAAAATATCCCTGCAAGAAAAAAAATGCTTAGTTTAATTTTAAAACGTGTTCATGAGTGTGCAAATTTCTCATATAATTAATACGCAAAAAATTGTGTCATTGAAAATATTATAAGTTTTGAAACGTAAAAAGAACTCCCACTCGCACTGAACGATCGGAATTAAGCCCTTGTATGGAAAACATAAATTGATAAGATATTTGCACTAAATTTGGCACGCATTGTTATCCAAGACCATAGTGCGCTTCTCACAAGGAATCGTTCAGATCGAACTACTATAGCATATTGCTGCATTCAAACTGTTCCATGAAAATCCTGTCCTTGTATGCAAAAATTTTTTTATTTAAATCGATATCTGCACGAAATTTGGTACGGATTATTGCCTAAATTGGCAGCACAATCTTTAAAAAAATTATTAACCATAGATCGCACTACTATAGCAAATAGCTGGCATATAAACTTACCGATCAAAATCGGTTTTTTTTTGGAATCTTTTGTATTGGTGAAGGGTATTATAGCTTCGGTGCTATAAGTTAACGTTTTTTCTTGTCATAAATCAACCATTTTCTTTAAAGCTTCTAAATAAACGACTTTTTAAATTAAAAAATAATTCGCCTGAAAATCCGCTCTCAATAATTTTTTACTAGACGATTCAAAAGTTAGTGTATTTTTAGCGAAAACAGATTTTTTACTCTTAATTTTATTGGAGACTTTGAATGATACCGATACCCTTCAAAATTAGGTTAACATTTTACTGAAAAGGCATATTTTTTTCTCTCTACCGTCACCTTTTAAAATAAAGCTAGAAATCGTGTATTGCAGAGAAATTTTTTCTCAGTATATAGGTACATTTTAACCCATAAATTCGATATTAGTTACATAATTGACTCACCCTAATATAGATACATGTATATGTTTGCCTACAGTATGTGCGCCCACAAATGATTGCTTAATGATATCCATAACGTCATGCGTTCAGCGGCTAAAAGATAATTATAAAATTGTCTGTGTAATCGGTTTCACCGTGATTACAATCGTTTAATTTTTAATGCCATTTAAAAATAATCGATAATCTTACAAACGCATACACACATACATGTGCGTGCACCATATCTATAAAAGTATGTTGAATTATTTTAAAATTAACTCCACTCGAATTACGCGGCCGCACAAATGCCATATCATGCAGCAAGCAGGCATGCGTGGATATACACATATACTTGCATGTGTACGAGTATATATATGTATATACTCACCTGCCAGTAGACTTGCTGGTATGCGTGCATTTTGATGTGCGCAAAATACTACTGGGAAAATATGAGAATGTCAATCCCGTGAGCCAGTGCATATGTCACGCACACAACTGTAAATATGTCGATTGCGTGCGTATGCACGTGTGTGTGTGTGTGCGTCTTATTAATGAATGCAACCATGCAACTGACCGACGGATGAACAGTTATCCAACGGTATGCAGCAAGCCGCTTACTAATATATGTTCATATAGGTGGCTGCTTGGTGGTGGTGCGGTTGGACAAGCCAAAGCCTGCTGGTTTGTCTGTCTGCCTGTCCGCATGTCTATCTGTTTACCCATTTGTTTGTCAGATTGTTCGACATTGGGTAAATCTGTCAAGTGCTCAGCTAGGCATTTCACAACTCAACAGTCGGCAAATGTTCATATATTATATTTATGCTTACACACATACGTACAAACATACACAAATACATATATGGTATACGTTATAGTTTTGACGCAAGCAGCTGCTAGCGTTGACAACCAGAAGTTGCTGCCATATTGCATGCCATTCGTAGTATTTCGCATGAGAAAATCATACTTTTTACTTTTGGTAGTGTTTTTGTAGTTTTTGTTGTTGCCACCGTTGTTAATTACAAGCGATAATAATCAACTTCCGTTCTTAAGTCGCATTCAACATGCCGGCAAGCGTGGCACATACCTGCATACAGTCCACGATGGCTGTTGAACACGGTCACCAAACATGCAGCATACATTAAGGCGTTCGGCAAGC
The DNA here is from genome assembly GCF_001188975.3 of Bactrocera oleae. NCBI lineage: Eukaryota > Metazoa > Arthropoda > Insecta > Diptera > Tephritidae > Bactrocera > Bactrocera oleae. The sequence goes on along the minus strand of NW_021678078.1, from coordinate 591,249 downwards.
ATTTTTTGTTTGCTTCAACCACCGTTTTTTATTTGTATGTGTATTATGCAATATGTGTGTATTTAACATACTCTTGATTTATGCGAATTTTATGTAGTGAAAATATGGCAAGCGCTAAAAAATGCGCAAACTAAGAAAGAAGCGAGTAAGTTTTTGTCGAGTCGTACGAAGTAATCGTTTAGTAATGGGCGTGATTTAAGCTGGTGATACCATGAAAATAGGAGAACATTGCTAAAAATAGTTAAATAGGAAACCTTGTTATTGCAATAGAAAACTTTTTTATTAAAATGGGCAAAAATAGTACCATTACTTTTGTGTTTGAATTAGTACTCAAAAGTGTTTAAATTTAAAATTTAAATTTCCTGCTCAGTCCATTTAAGAGATATACTATCATATATTGTTGCCTTATAATTACCATTACATCAAATATTCAAAAATTTTAAAAGTATTTTTATGCTGAATAACATATTTTTTTTCTATCTGATCATTGATTGTATTTGAAATCATATGATTATTAAACATGATTTTCCATTACTATAACTGTTAATAATATAATAACAAACAATAATAGTTGTCATTACAATAATCATTACTTACAGTATTTAGTTTTGAGTCTGATTTTATCATTAAAATTATAGTATTAATTACCATTAATACCAATATCATTATTTTGGTTAATTATACCATTACCTCTACACTTTATAACGCAATCTGTATAATAGGTAACATTTCTTTAATTTTAAAAATGTATATATGATTACAAAATACACATAATAATTGCGATGAGTTAAGTAACTTGTGTTATTAACATTCGCAATAACAATCTTTCTCATCTTCATTATTTAAATTCATAAACACATTCCAGAGATGAAAAATATTTCCTGCACGATCGAATAAAGTAATCGTTTTTTAATTGTTGCTGGTTTGACAATTTTTCTATCATTACCATTACTGGTTGTATATCTATGTTATGTTTATATATCTCATAGCTTTCATGATTTTAACCAAGCATAATAAAAATCCACTATTAAAACCATTACCCAAATAATAATTTTGTACATAATACAATTACTTTTATTATATTAACTTCAATAAGAAAAATATATGCTTTACAGTTCATATTTGCTTTGATATTTCTAGTATAATTAAAATTAAAGGGTGTTTCACAATTACTCCTAATTACTACTACTACTAATGAGCCAACTATTTGCATTACATTTATCCTTAACGCTATAATTACTTTCTTTGCTATGTTTTTGAGTAGTTTATCGGTACAGGAGTCATTTAACAATACTACTACCATTACCAATACCATTACAGTTATCACTACAATCACCATTACCAACATATTACTGATAACTATTATAATTACCAAAAAAGTAATAATTGGGGCTATTATTTTTATTAACATTAAATTTATCTGTAGCGTTATTGTTACCACTAGCATTTTCATTACTAACGCATTACTAATAGAACTGTTTTTGCTCATTCCTTATCTTTACCAAATAGTATGAATTAAAATAACCAAACAATAATAATAAAGTAATGTTATTGATGCTTGCGATTTAAAATCCCATATTAATTGCAATATAAATTAATTTTTACTTTGATATTATCGTTACCAATTTCTGTACGAACAGTGAAATCACCAGCTGTATTAACAAGATTACCAATTACTACTACTAGTACTGGGGCTATTCCTATATCATTCCTCTTATCCTTAACACCACAATTACTTCCCAGATTTTGTCTTTGAATAAATTACCAGTAAATCAATCATATAGCGATATCATTACCATGACCAATATCATTACAATTGTAACTGTAAACGTCATTATCAATTTTGAGTGTTAATTATCAGAATTATCAATGCAATAATAGTTAGGACTATAATAAATGTTACCATTACCATTATCACTACCATAATAGTTAATATAAAATACCATAACAATTATAATTACAACTACCATTACCAACTTATTGGTAGTAATTATCATATTTATCTATCTACTAATAATAAGGACTACAATTAATGTTACCATTACAATTACTTCTACTATTATAATTACCATTATAATCACCATTACCATTCGTTTTTTATATTTGTTTTCAGAACAAATTCAATTATAATTTGGGTTAAAAGTACTATTACCATTACCAATACCATTACTAATACAAATTTTATTATAATTTGCCAATTTTTTATCATCATGTTTTAAATGTTATAACAATAATAATAAAATATGTTAAAGTAATGTAATCAGTGCGTGTGATTATAAAATTCAATCTTATTATCAGAATTCAATTTTACAGTGAACTAATTTCTGGTTCAAATTATTTACTTAATTATAATCGTACTCAACTTTCATAAGTCCGCTGACCTACTTAAAAAGTATGCCGTAAGCATTTTCACTCAATTTGAACACTCAACTAATTTACGAAATAATTTCAGGCACATAACTATTACTTGCGCAACATGAATCAACTTGGCAAATTTTGAAAATCACTTACATACGTTTTCTATATAAACAAGATATATATGTATATGTGTACATATTTATAAATATGTCATCTATTAGTGTGCATATTTCAAGGCATTTGCAGCAATTTACATTTCAACTTGTCTCTTTAACGTCACACACAAGGGTTTGCATGACAAAACGCATAAAAGTAGGCTATGAATGAAATTATTTAACGAGTGCCATGTTATTACTGGCATACTTCAAATTGTGCGTGTTTGTAAAAGTGAATATTTATATTAGGGTGTCTGCTATTACCCAAGTTGATGGTGATTTTGCAAACGCCTCCCGAAGTTTCAGTTTTTTATGACAGCCTTTTTTGCAAAGCGAAATATTTTGTGTTCGAACATCACTCCTTCAAAGTTGTACTTTCATTTACTTCGGATATAAAACGTTTATAGCAAGGAAACAAAAAATCTCTTACAAAATATATGAGAAAATTTAAGTGATTCAGGACGGTTTAAATTGAAAATAATGAAACTTTTTACGTAGAATGCTTTTTGTAAGGCAAACACGGCAACTTAGCTTGGCGTTTGGCAAAAGAAAATCAACTTGGTATTTAACGGACACCCTAATGTACATATATATAGCTATATGCGTGCAATTATGCGTCTATGGCATACAAAAAGATAATCACAGCCTATTAGAGTTTGCGTGCATGTCTGTATGTGTGTGCACATTTAAATATTTTGCATATAGTATATAAATATATAATAAACATATATTTAAATACAATTTTTTATTGAATAATTTTTTGCGCGTTCTCTCTACCTTGCCCTAAAATACTTTAATGCGCTACACTAAAGTCCGCGTGTCATTACGAAAGGCCATTTACTTAAGTTGAGGTGACATATTAAGTGTTTAAAATTCATCAGCGCTATTTAATCCGCTTTATTTTGTAAGCATTTGATTGCGTTGCGCGTATAATTAGTAAATTAGTTTGCCTCAATTGACGACACAAAACAAATTAATATTTCATAATTATATTCTACATGCACAATTTAATGGCTCACCGCACACATACAAGCCTAAATACACACTCATACGCACACCTAAAATCACACAGTCATTCACAATGTTCAATATTTAAAGCGGAATGCTAAATTGAATAATTTTACCTTATAAAGACACTGGCTAATTATTGATAGTACATATTACTTTATTTTAAAATTTAATTTGCAATTCCCTAGGGCTTCAATGTTGCTTGCATCAGAACCGATTAGGTATTAAATGCTCTTATCATGCCATGTCTTTACGTTATTTCAATTCTCGTTCATTCACCTTTCCCCTCAACTGTTCTTTGCATTTAATTTGAAATTAATATTTCCATCATTTTGTAAATATGCTTGTCACATATAGTATTTTCAATGGCTTCCTATTGTAGCTACTGGCGGCTAGGCGTACTACCGCTCTGCATAGCTTCTATTTTCAATTTACTACGGGTTTACAGTTTAGTATATTACAAGTGGATTTTGATTAATGAGGTATAATTTTTAGCTTAAAATCTATTACATGACCTAGTTTATTTGCTTTAATGATGATACGTGGTTTAAATTTCTGCAATAAATTGAGTAAACTACAAATTCTTTGCTATCGATGACCACTTATGAATTGCAAAAGAGCTTTTTCATAACATAAATGAGCTTGGAGCTTTAGTACTGAAATTCAAAGAGCGTCTGTCGTGACTTTGAGGAGTTTACCATTTGCGAAGAGCGTAATTTTTCCGCTCTGAAGGTGCACAAATTGAACAATTGTGGTTATATTTGTCAATATTAGTACGACCACCGTTCGTGGTTTTCCACATTTTGTTATTAATTTTACTGTTGACTTTATCTTTGTAATATCACGGGTGGCATCAAATAAAGGAACTTGACTTTCTGAGTAAAAAAATTATTTGCTAATGTTTCATTACTAGCACATGTGCAGTCGCAACGTCTTTCTGATCCAGGGTAAATCGTAAGAGGTCTAGTTAACTCTTCGCTATAAGCAAAACCCACCATGGTGGTAGGAGTCCTAACTGGACACTGTACGATCGGCACTGATGCAGTAAGATTGAACAATTTACCGTATTACAGTTGGAAGAAGATAAGATAGAATCGTCTCAACACTTGTTCCTCGAATGTTCCGCCTTTGCTAGATCAAAGCAAAACATCTCGTATCTCAAGCTCTTGTGATAGGTTCAGAACGCTTTGAAGATATCTATTATCAAATTAGAGGAGTTTTTAATTCGGCTGCACAAAAAAACCTTATGCGCTTTCCTATGACACTGTTTCTCCTGCAAGCTAATGCAAACCTTTTTTAAATTTGTCTTTATTTTCAACACTATTTACTTACAGCACAGTCCATGCCGACAAGTTTCGACCTTAGACCGCAGTTTATTAGTTTATGGTTTCAATTGATCAATGTTTGGCAATTTAGATACTAAAGATAAGCAAATGCTTATTTAGATACTAAAGAGTTTAACCTTCGAAGTTGGGCATTGAATCCAAATTTATATTGAAAATGTATACAGTATATGTAAGATTGTTCTTTTTATAGTTTTAATTTTAATAATAATCGAGACAACCAAACCGACTTTTTTGGTGATTTTAATTAAACACTAGCTGTAGCGGATCGAACTGAAGTGCCTAAGATTGAAACTCTGTTATAAGAGGTAGATTTTGTTATTTTAAGGAGGTTTCTTTGTCACAATCCCTTAAAGACCTCTATTTTGATTTAACTGGAATACTGGATGGTAAAACTATCGCGACAAGAATTAATCAAATTAATTCTTTTTATAGACTTTATTATTGTAAAGGGGATACTGGCTTCCCAGTGGAATGTGCAGATATTTATATGATAAATCACTATAATATCTGACACCAGATCGTTATTTTAATGAATGGCCTCTGTGTAGTACCCGTGAAGGTGGTGATATTGATCTTCCTAGTAATGATATCGACTTTAAGAATATACAAGATTTTTATCTTATCGATTAATAAAACTCGAAAAGCATTTTCTACTGATAATCATGTATCAAATCTGGTGAAATCGGTTCAATACTTTTCCTGGCTCCCATATAGCCAATAAACGGTTTTCAAGCTTCTGGTTAGATTTATACATTACTTGTCGGTGACAATGAATATATCAACTCTATGACGAATATCAAATGGGAGTTATCTTAATAGAAATGGGTGAAGACATGTTCACCAGCATATTTTGGCTTAATGTCAAAACTAAATGTAATCTAGGCTCCATTTCTATTAATAAAAGGTGCAACTTTGGGAAAAAACTATGACGAAAGTGTAATCACCCACATCCTTGTGTGGTGCTGAGAGAAGCTCCAATTCTTAACCATTTTCAAGGCGATTTTTGAATTAATTTACATTGCTCCGTAGATATAATTTCAACAAGAAATGAAACATACAAGTATCCTGATGCTGACTCATAAATAAACCTTCCCAGTTAGAAATATCCGCTTAAGGACCACACCATTACTATAATGTCGGTTCAACGTAGATAGGTAGGAGGTTGGCGTGGATGTTAGACGATGTATAGCAGCCTTTGCGGATGCCAATTGTGAAATAATATTATCTGAACCACCCTGCATTTTTGATGAAGTTCATCAATACAAAAAGTTTATTATGTTCAATAACCGCGGCGTCGTCAAAAAGCCCTCTATCGATAGTTGCGATTTTTTCCATATACAAGTACAAAGCTTTGCATGCGCATAGAAGATATTCTTTAGTATCTTCTGTTTCTACTCTCTCTTGGTAACTTGTACAATAATGTGGTACCACCAGTCTGCTGGCATGTCTGCCAATAAGAGAATGACCTATTAGCACTCCTACTGAAGTTCTAATGTCATTATTTTGAATTTAAATAATTGACATGTGCGCGCCGCTTATTCCATTCATGCCACGATTGACTCCATCGAAACTCTGTTAAATTTATAACATGTTTTTCGATTACATATCTACAAGTAGCCAGAGGCATATATATTACTTCTATATCGGAGTCTTATTGTAGGATGTTCTCTGCCCTGACTAGTTTCTCTGCTTCACAGTTACCAGCAATATGTCCTTGAACACATTGCAGGTTTATTGTGAAAAATAATGTTAGATCCACTAAGAGATTAAGGAATTGTTTCACTAATTTATTTCTTTAATGTAATTCTAAGAGACCTTAGTGATTTCAAAATCGTGAGAATACTCTTTGTCAGAACAAGAAAGCTTTCTTTAATTGCTGTGGTCTACGCTTAAAAGCCACTGCAGTGGTCTAGTAGACGGATGGTGATTTTTATACCCTGAACAGGGTATATTAAGTTTGCCACGAAGTTTGTAACACCAAAAAAGAAACGTCGGAGACCCTATAAAATATATACATAAGTAATCAGCATTATGAGCTGAGTTCATTTTACCATGTCTGTCTTTCTGTTCGTCCGTCTGTATATACGCGAGCTAGTCCCTCAGTTGTTAAGCTATCGATATGAAATTTTTCACCTGTCATTTCCTCACTAAGAAGCTGCTCATTTGCCGATATCGGGACCACTATAGCATATAGCTGCCGTATCTTCGCGAAATTAGATCGGAATCAAGTTCTTGTGAGGAACCTCTGTATCTGTGAAGGGTATTATACATAAGGTTATATCTAATTTTACTAAAAAAGACACCACCTCACAATCGATTATCTAATTTAGACCCATCCGTATAAATACTTATTCCGTGTCCCTGTCCAACTCACCCTTTTTCCACTTTTCTCTGGAAGTTAAGGCAATTTGAAATTCAATTTGAGTTCAATTCTAAAGGATTTCGAAAAGCCATGGTATTTGGTGACAACATGAACTTGTTAGGTATAATATATTAAAATATTATAGGGTGGATTCCCTCAGTCTAATAGCAGACTTCGCTGGCATGTGTACAGAACAAATCTGTGGCAGACAATATAAAATAACGTTTAGTGCCTGATTTAGTGTTGTTCTGAGAGGGTCACCAAGAGAAACATGATAACATCCAGCCAAGAGCCCATCACAGCGACTTTGGCAAAAATTATTTATGAAATTTTTTATACCGGTTCAATAACAACGGTGACCTCATGTGTTTCTTTCTGAATTACAAACATCTTGTAAAACGCTTCTTTCTATAATATTATGCTTTCACATAAAGCTTCGAAAGCAACACTCTCATTTGAGCAACTCCGCCCGCCACCGCAATGGCACAACAACCACCACCAATAAACACAGGTTTAATTTACGAAAGGAAAGCAATAGTTTTTCATTTCCGTTTTCGTAATCAGTTTTTCGGTTAAAAGTAGACGTGAGAAGGCAGCATATGCACATAACGGTGAAAAGTAAAGCGTGTGTCGGCGAAAAGTGAATGCAAATGGAAAAGATCGCTGTGGAATGCTCACGTTTGTCGGCGCCTTTCTTAAGAGAACAGGCATATGTGGCTGCTAGCGTTACGTTGGCGTGCACTTTGTGTCCTTTGGATGCCCCAAAGGTATAGGCATTACACGTAAACTTTACAACCATTACTTAAAACAATTCGTATGTGTAAATATGTAGCAGTTTGCATCGCCAGATATTCCTATGATTATAAATATATATATATTATTTATATATATATATATATTATATATATGTATGTATATATATACTTTCAGGTGTCAGTTTGCTCGCTCGTGTAGCGCTCGCCTATCACTCGCTCACATCTGCCGCCTTTCAACTTTGACGCCGGTTAGCAATTTCCCTTCGACTTTTTTCGCAATATTTTATTTCTTATATGTACATTTTGTTTTTTTACCCATAAAGTGTAGGTAGTTGCGAGGTTGTTGCATTGCACTCAACTTAGCTAACGGTAAAATATTTACGCTTACAATTTGTGGTTGTTTTTAGTGGGGACTGCATTGCACTGGTAATTTTAACACCACATTCTGATGCCATTGCAGTGGCATAAAAACCAAACTATGTTAACGTTAAAGCAACAGCAACAACTTATAGTATAACAACAATAACACAGTCAGCAGTTAAGCGCTACGGCAGCCTTGAAGTCTTGAAAGCTCTGCGGGCAAGCAACAACTTGGTGCAAAGTGAATACAGCTGTACACTGTGAAACAAATAAACAAACAAACAGGCAGGCATTAATACATACATAATCATAAAACATGTGTATATATACATTAGGGGGAGCCAAAAGTTAGCGTATCAAATTCATGGTTTAAAATTATCCTATTTACGAAGAAGAAAATATCCCTGCAAGAAAACTTTTCAGCTAAATTTCAAAATATGTCGGTGAGAATTCAATAAGAATCAATAACGCGTAGAAATTTGTTTTCATTACTATAACTGAAATAAATAAAACTTCCTAAACAAATCTACCTCAGTGCGATTTCTTTCGGTTCAATAATTCGTATATTTAAAAGGTGAAGTAAAGCAAATTGTGTATTGTATCAATTGTTTTACAATTTTAAGAGTATGTTTACCATATATTATACATATTTGAATAGGAGGATGAGAAAAATACACTAAAAATTATGAAAAAAAAATTATTATTTTTCGTGTTACCTTCGCTCTCCGACGGCAGTATTTCCGGTCTTATCGGTGGGTGAAATCTAAAAAAATAATATTGTCTCTAAAAGATATTATCTGCACAAAGATCTATGGTCAAAAAGAAAATCAAAAATTGGCGACTTTTTTAAATGAAAGTTGAATTTTACCCAGCATCTTGGTCCTATGTGGATTGCCCAAAAAGGATTTTTGATAAAATTAAACTGTATAAAAACTACAATTTTACCTTAAATTCTGTTACAAAGTTTGCAATGCATACAGCGATACAGATAAAAAAATTTCTAAAGACACAAAAATTGTTATTCGAATGATTCAACGTGGTTGCCATACAACTGCTGCAATGGTTTGGTGGAGAGTTTTTTGTTAAGGCGTAAGCTTCTTTACTTCTGTGAAAAAGGAGTTAAAACTGGAGATAAGTGAACCGGCAGGATGGTTGAGAAGGCGTGGTAAATCAGTTAGGCAATACTCACTTCAAAGGAGAGCATTGAATTACCCAGCAAGTCTGCTCTAGGTCACAAAGAAAAAGCCACTTATCACGGCTTAAAAGCTATATTACTAGTGTCGTAACTGCAGATAATTGAGCTTATGTGAAAGCTGTAAAAAACTCACTAAACGTTTGTTTGTATTTATTACCCACAAACTTCTTCTGTACGCAACTAGCAGCGAGGTCAGCTTTTAGACTGAGGAAATGCTTCCTATTAGTCGCCTAAGATATTTAGTAAGTTCCCGTTTCTACCGAATACCACAGATGTTCGAAATCCTATAGTATTGAACTTAAATTCGGTCCCCAATATTGCGTTCCCTTCCAAAAAGAGTGGGTAGGCGTGAGGTGGGCAGACATACTAAACGGATGGGTTTAAACTAGATAATCGAGTGGGTGGTGGTGTCCTGTTAGCAAAATTAGATAACAAAATCATCTTCCCACTACCAGATCGCTGCAGTGTCTTCCAGGCGGAGATCACAGCAATTATAGAAAGCCTTCTGGTTCTGTCTTAGAAGTTGCACAAATAAAACTTTTTGTATTGATGAACTTCACCAGGAACACAGAGTACTTCAGAGAGGATATAATAGAGTAAAGTGATTTAAGTCTCGGTGATGTGTGATGGGCCTCCTAAAGGCATGGGTGCGTTATCAAACATCCACTATAGCTATATACAACCTACAACGCACACTTTATATATTCATCGTACTATAATTTCATTTTACTAATGGCCTGAACTTGAAACAAAGCTTATGGCTAATTTAAGTATAAACAAAACATGCAGAAAATAGGACCATTTTTTCCGAGTAATCGCTAAAGCAAAAAAATGCAGTTTTTAAAAAAACGCGTTATAAGATAAACTAATGGGAGCTGTAACTCAAAAACTATTTGAGATATCGAATCAAAATTTTAGTATATTATTGTTAAAGATATAGCCTATTGAAACATCGATCTTTTTAAAGTTTTAAACTAGGCGTACATTTAAAAACTTTGCCAAGTGAAAAAATCAATATACACAAAAAAGAAATCTAGAATAAAATAATATAGTTAAAGATTTTCTTTAAAACCTAGATTTTTCAAAAGCAAGTTCTTATTTATCCGTTCTTCACTTTCAGTCCAATGTTCTGGTTTAATATTGAAAAAGTGCAGTGATATGATAAATCACAGATAATTTTTTAATAAATCGCCTTAAGTTCTGTTTCCGTTAAGCTAATTTTGTTTTCATCAAATTTGTTTTCTTCTGTTTTCATAGCATAAACAATTCTTTTAGCTTTTGGCTCACCCTAATAAACATACAAATATGCATACAGACATTTGCAGCATTGTAAAATTTACACAACTTAAACACGCAAATTGGCAGCAAAAGCGTGCAGTAATACCGCTTTTCTATAATGCGAAATTGTGATAAAGTAAAAAAAGGGCAACAACAACAACATTGCATTACCAAACAAAAAGCATGAATTACATTAACTCACTTTGCCATACATGCAGCTGTTTAACAATTTCCCGCTTTTCTCTATTTTTTGTTTGTAATTCTTTCAACTCTCTCCAAACTTTCCGATATCATTTCGCCAAAGCCTTCGCTTTAAACTTGAAACTTTCTCAATTTCAGCGCCACCCTTGCTAACTTGGCATTCGGCACGCCTTACTATTTTCCTATTTACGCTTTTGTTTTGCTTTTCGTGGAGTCGTCTATGATTGTCTCGCGGGCTGTTGATTCCTGCGCTGCTCTTATTTACCGACTTATTAGCGCTCAATTGTCTGCTAACTTTATTTCAAGTGGCTGTACAATTATTTAAGCAACAAATTTACTTGTATAACATAGCTGTGAGAAATTATATAAAAGTATTACTTCTTTTTATGCAAAAGTTGCATCAAGCTTTGAAGGTCAAAGGACTTATGGCTTAATTTGAGCATAATACATGCAATTATAGCGAAAATTAAGAGCGTTTGTTTGTGAAATTATACTAAAAGATTAAAAAACGAGAAAGAACGTAAACTACGGCTGCACCGAAGCCATACTACACATAATTTCTTCGACAGGTGCATTTCTTACAGCAAATATATACGAGGTGTGGTCAAAGGTAAAGGTGAATTTTGATTTTTCGCGGGCTGTATACATTCGATTATCGATATTTTGTTTTTGTTATAATCAGATACATGTGCTTATAATGGTTAGTCGCGTTTTTGTGTGCGCTTCGATTTTTAACTTTTGAAAGAAATAGATCAAAGAATATGTAATAAAATTTGCGTTAAAAATTGATTAAAGTGCTCCAAGGCACTTTATTGTTGACTCTGGCATTTGGTGAGTCCACTTTGTCTCAAAAAAGTGCTTACAAGTGGTACAAGCGTACAGAAGGTCGAAAAGATGTTGATGAACGATGGGCATCCTGGAGGTGCGACCACGTCAGCAAGCGAAGAAAAATTAAAACAGTGAAAAAAATTTATTTGTTCTTGAATCTCGAATGTTTGGGCATGAAACGTGTGACAGCGAAATTTGTTCCGAAATTGCTAAATTTTGATCAAAAGCAATGTCGCAACAACGATCCGGGTTTGCTCAAACGGGTCATAACTGGTGACGATACTTGGGTATATGGTTATGACGTCGAAACCAAGACCCAATCATCCCAATGTAAGCTGCCAGATGAGCCAAGACCGAAAAAGGCACGCCAAGGTCGATCAAATGAGAAAGTTTTGCTCACTGTTTTCTTTGATTACAATGGTGTGGCGCATCATGAGTTCCTGTTAAAAAGTCGTACAGTTAATAAGGAATACTACAAGGAAGTTATGCAACGTTTGCGTGAACATATATGGCTGGAAAGGTTGGGAATTGTGGAAAAACAAATCGTGGATTCAGTATCACGATAATGCACCAGCTCACACATCAATGATTATTCGTGATTTTTTGGCAAAAAACAAAACCGTAATCAAGCCTCGTATTTACCAGATTTGACTCCTTGCGACTTTTTCCTATTCCCAAAATTGAAAAAACCAATGAAAGGAAAGCATTTTGCAGCAATTGATGTGATCAAGTCAGAATCAAAGAAAGAGGTGATGGTCATACCGAAAAGCGCATTTTAGAAGTGCTTTAAGGATTGAAAAATGCGTTGGCACAAGTGTATTATATCCGAGGGAGATTACTTTGAAGAGGACCAAATATTCATGAATAAATAAGTAATTTTCAAATAAATTCAAACTTCACCTTTTCCTTTGAACACACCTCGTATAGAACTAATGCTGAAAACGATTTACTAATTCGTTCTAGTCACGTTGTTTTATATAAACAAACTTCAAGTCGCATTAATGTTACTTTATAAATAAATTGATCGCTAGTAAAGAGATTTATCTTAATTTTCAAAATTAACTTGATTTTGAAAAATGAACAGCTTTTTTGAGTGAAGTAACGTATATAAAATTTCAGAGCGATTTCTCGCCCATTATACGCCCAGACAACAAGAGAGGCGTTGTTGGAAGAGAATAGACCATGGTTATATGGATTATTACCCGGGAAGAAACGTATTATTGACTGAAAAGTCTAATTCTATTGCTTAAGGATAACTGTAAGCTCTTAAGTCACTTTTTCTAACCAAAACCAATTCAAATGAAAATGACAAAATGCTTCTACTTTTATGAACAAGTAAATTGAGTAGTTAGCACTTTCTTACCACTCAGCTCTGAGCTTCAGAATCTTCAGAACTCACCTTCAGGCTTACGGTGTTCCAGTCTTAAAGAAATAGACAGCTATCGGCTTTAACCAATTGCAAAATGTGCTATGAAAATGCGATTTCCCTTCAAGAATCGTTGCCGGAGTCATCACGATTTTGCTTTTCTGGTTAATAAAATCCCGCTTAACTATTGCTATTATCTGGTAAGGCTGATCTCTCTGGGGTGATCTCTGATCTGGGTAACAGAGGCTTAGTACTTTATATAGGTTGCCTACCTTTGCGAGATCAAAGCTAAAACTCTTCGAAACTCACACCTGGATCTATTTATACAGGTGAGCTATGCAGAGCCGGCTCCAAAGCGGTTTGCGACACATAAGATCAAAAGAAATTAGTTCTTTTTCTGCCTTTACAAAGGAATGAATATAGCAATATAAGTACGATGACCATTTTGGGCATAAGTGATAGAATTATTTGTATATTGAGAATATGCACCGTTTTATTTAATAACTCTTTTCTATTTGATGGTAATTTCATAACGCCAATCTAATAGAAACATTCGTCTGTATTGCCACAAAATTGGCACAGTAGATTTTCACAAGCTTCTTCCAAACCAAACTCCTAGAGCTTTTGGTAAGCACTATCGATGTGTGTGGTCTGGCGTTGTCCTTATGAAACACAATAATTCTCCTATTGATCAAAGCTGGTCCAAATGTTGACAGTGCAACTTTGAGTTAAAAGCCTGGCCGTAGAGGTGCAGCCCATAACAAATGATTTCTTTCTAATTTCACCAAACATCTAGCAAAGTCTTCCTGATCGTTAATACTGTCTAGGCCACCGTTTGCACCGGCTCAACCACGACTACTTGACGTTGTGAGCGACCTACTTTTCATCATCACTTCCGCCTCCACTTCCGAAATGCATCGGTTTTGCTGAGATTTGGCAGCAATTCGCAGTTTCAAATTAGGTCCATGAGAGTTCTTAACCTGAGCGGAATTGACGAAACCAAAATTGCGCTTGATAGACTTTCATAGTGTCAACACCTTAAAGAATGACATTTTCAGCGAAAATCTACAACCACGCCCACTTCCCATATGACATAATTTTAATTCCATCTGATTCTTTCACTTTCCAGTATACAAATTAAGCACCAATGAATGCAACGGGATAAAACTTGACACGAATAGTGCGCTTATAATAGGCCACCTTATGACAAAACTTGTCAAAACCGCACTACAAGCTCAAGCCCACAGACATCGAATATGTGAACCTCAGTGCGTACAGTGAATATTTTATCAAAAATGTCGGTCAATCTATGAGATCAAAATTCCGAAAAAATCCTTTCCTGCTAATACTATGACCATATGTTGGATATAAGTACAAGTAGAATCGATCAATACTTCTCCTAGCTCTGCTTATTGTTAATATAAAGTTTTGCCAACGCCTGAAAGTAAGTATCCGGCTTTCATCCTTGCAAGTTGAAAGAGTATAAAATGTTCGGTTACACCCGAACTTAGCACTGCCTTACTTGCTCTGTTTTTTTTTTATTTTTGTTTCCTCCTCTAATGCTTCCTCAAGCAATACTGAGTCAAGCGACCACAAATATGTCTGAGATGTTTTTTAGTACGAAATCTTATCTTTCTAACGACAATAAATTTAAAATAATATACTTGTATTACAATTTTCAACCAAACATACCTACCGTTTAAGCCATAATTTTTTTTGGTGGGTAAAGAAGATTTAAATAATAATTCATTATCTTTCTTCATTTCATTACAGCTACAACTACTTATAATAATGAATTCCCTGTGGAGTGTATAAATAAACCAACACTTTCATAAATATGCATTAAAAGCAAAAAAGCAAGGCTTTGTTATAAATACTACTCGCTCAGCGCATTCAATGAGATTGCTTGTAAATAAACATCCGCGATAAGAACAAATAAATGCCATGACGTCGATACGTGCAACATGCTTCACAAAGCTATTCAGGCAGCCAGCAGGCAGCTTATTATTCGTCTTGATATTTATGTGCCATAAAACTGATTTCAGTTTAATTGAAACAGCTGCTGATGTGATAAGTAAGTAATGCAACATTTATTTTCTTATGTATAAAATGTATTTACATAAGAGTATATGAAATACTTAATTACTAGCTATAATATATAAATTTAAAGGTTTGTTCATTATCAACGTAAAATTAAATATTGATAGTTTTTATATGTACGCCGCAAAAAATTGTCTGAGGAATCTTGAAAGAGCGTACACTAGCATAACTTTCTACAGCGAACAATTGTAAATGAATAGGTCTTCCATGAATATTTTTAGGATACAATCGTGTATTAATTGGTCACCAACAAATATCTGTAGCGTATAGTAGAAGATAAATTATTACGCTTTTTAAGATTAGCCTTTTCAAAGAACATGCTCAAATAAAAAAGAACGGTTTGTTCCATATAACCGTAAAAATGTCAGTTCCTCGATGGACAAAAAAACAGTGCCTGTTCCACTTACATAAATCCAACGGTCTCGAGGACGAGGGCTTTGGGTAATATATATCGGGGCCACTTCGAACGAAATCAATAAAACACCTGCAGATTAGAAGGAAAAAGTAATATTCTAAGGATTTAATGAGAAACGTACAGGCAATCTTAAAATTAAAAACCGGAAGCTGTCACTGAATCTAGCAAACTAATTTTTACACCTGTGTTGTTCAGCTCACTATTTTTTCTGTCACTAAGTCCCTATCTATTTTATTGCTTTGCATGAATATTTTATTTTCTAGGTGACATAGTTTTTGAGATCCATAATAGAGGTTCCACTTTATGTAAAAATATAAATAATTGGGTGTATAACTACCATATATTCGTTTCAGTTTTTTTCAAAACTCGACGGTCATTTTGGAAAAACTTGTACAATAACGGATGATCTAAGTAGATAGTAATCTTTTTTCAATGGCCTTTTTTGACCGATTACTTATGAGTTTTGTCAAGCTGTCATGCTATTTTTGTTCAGTATCGCCATCACGTTTACAAATCATCTCTCGAGATCTTAAATTAAAAGCGTACAAAATACAACTTCGCTCCATGGGATCTTAAAAAGTTCCAAGAAGATTCGACGTTTTCGAGCCAAATTTGTATATATGTAAACAAGCTAAATTGCTGCATTTGGGACAAAGAGAAACCTGAAGAGATTTTAGAGCTGACATTTCTTCCAGAAAAAACAACGGTTTGGTGTGGTTTGTGGACTGTTAGAATCGTCTGTCCATATTTCTTCAAAAATGATGCCGGTGAGAACGTTACAGTTTGATGTCTGAAATTGAAGCGCGTGATCTTGGCGACAATTGGTTACATCCCATCAGTCAATGGATTTATTGAGAGAATACTTCGGTTAGCAGGTAATTTCACGTTTTGGCTTGGGGATCTCGCTTCGCTTCAGGCCTTGGAGCAAAACATCAAGAGTGTCATTCGCCAGTTACCAGTTGAAATGCTCGAACGAGTCATCGAAAATTGGACTTGATGGATGGGCCACCTGAGACGTAACCGCGGCCAACATTTGAAAGAGATAATCTTCTAAAAATAAATGCCAAAGAATGTTCTTTCGAACTATAATAAACATTTGTCAACAAATTTGAATTTTCTGTGTTTTCTTTCTTTAAAAAAGTAGGGGACCTCGAAATACATCCCCCTTTTAGTATTATTCAGAGTATTGTTAATCTAACGCTGTAACATTTTCTCCATAATTTTTTTTAGCTCCATGCCTAAATATCTGTGACGGCTTATACTATGTTCTTGTGAGGGCGTTCTGCATCGAACAGATGCTTGTCAGAAGAGGAACGGTCTGTACTGAAAGGCCAGTGAGGAAAACCTTCTCAGCTTCAAATCGTTTTTAACCGATTTTTCAACATGAGCCTGAGCGTTCTCATGACGGAAAGTTAGTGTCTAGTTGCAAATTCCGGCCGTTTTTCGGCAACCGCGCTTCAATTAGATGAGTTGTTGTCGGTGGCTTTCTTTATTAAAGATTCAACACGATTTTAGAAGCACGTACATAGCATTGCCTTGGCCTCATAGAGGTTCGGCTTTGCAGTTGATTTGGCTGATTGGCCATGTTTCACATATGATATTGTGTATTTAGAGTTGCTGTAGGGGATCAATTTTTCATAACCAGCCCGGTGCAAAAACGACTTCTTTTCCATCGTTCAAGCAGCATTTCTGACTTGCAAAATCGTCTCTTAGCGTCTCTTTGCTTAAAGTCGAAGGACACTTAACTTCGAACTCACCATTTTCAAGGCCTGCCAATTACTTTTGTGATGTTTTCTTAGCTAGTGCAGGTTTATCATAATACGATGACTTTCGGTTCTTCATATTAAAGTGATAAGGAAAAACTCCCTGTAAAAATACTGTTTTAGGCAAAATTTACGACATATTTCAATGAAAAGAATTATTGTTGTTTACGCTTCAGATAAATGACATATACTGAAAAAGTAGCACAAGGACAGCTGGTTTCCGGAACAAGTTCGGAATATTGGAACAATGGAATAATTGTTAATTAACGCCGCCTCTTGGCAAACCGCAACGAATATAGCCCCAATATAGAAATTTTATACTAAATTTTGTTGAAAAACCGGTTTATTATAAAATGTGTTCCACTTTTTCTCAAAATATCTGTCTTATTCTTTCAGCCGATCCTAAATTCAGTTTCCCAATTGTAAATGTGACAGCCTCTGTGGGGCGTGAAGCCTTTCTAACATGTGTTGTACAGGATTTGGGATCATTTAAGGTGAGTTAATATATAACACTAGTCTACAGTAGTTTTTTGCTCACAATTCATGAAACTACCAACGATTTTGTAAGATTTGCTCTCGTTTAATTTTAAATATTTATTTTAATTTTATGTTACAAAAAGCAGAAAGCATTAAACAAAGTAACATGTGTATTTAAAATGTTTAGTTTGTTTTAAAAAATAATGATACATCAGAGTAAACCGAGAGACAAATGCTGAAAACATATGTTAAATTCCTATAAAACTCCCTTTATGAGCATTTCTTTTATAATTTTCCAATTGACATTCTCTTTTTAAATCATGTCTTTTTTTACAAAAGTAGTAGTATGTATCTACTTGTATATATTATACAATGTTTTGACTTGAAGTCACGAAAATTTCAAAAAAAAAAAATTTATTTCCAAAGCTTTAACTGTCTGTGTTGAGCCAGTTCCAAAAAAAAGGTCCTTGCGGTGACAATCATAAGTCCTTGGAAATTCATCTAAAATCAATCGGATAGAAAAAATTAGTTTTATAAATAGTTAATCCTGGGCCTGATCGAAGATTTTCTTTTCAAAAATTAACAAAATGGCGTCCTCCGGAAAGTTTTTCTAGATTTTTGGGAACAAATCAACAGTTATTGGTCTGAAAAAATCGAAATTTTTGAAAAAAGAAAGTCCTTCGATCAGGCCCGAGGTTATTATGTATTTTAAAAGCTGTATAAATTTCATTAGAATCTACTAAGCGGTTTTCGAGTTACAGACGACGAATTTAAAGTTTCTTGCAGCTGCCGCTAGCTACCTGCTCCCGAGCGCTTTGAAGAGCCCGAGCGCCCTTTGTTATTTGTCGAATAACTCAAAAAGTAATTATCAGATCAACTTGAAATTTTCAGAGAATATGTTTAGGATATTACACTTAACGAAAAAAAATGATTTTTTGAAAATTCTCACTACCACTACCCCTTTAAGGATCAGCAATAATCTGCCATAATGTGACGATCCCATTAACCTTGATACGCTTCTTCCAATATTTTTAGATCCTGTTGGAACCGCTCACTCTCTTACTCACAATAAATTCCAAAATTATCTGATAAATTATGCCAATGATTGCGGAGATAGTCTAATAATACAAGTACATATCTCCTCTAATATTTGCCTCTAGAGTATGCATGTTTGAAAGCATATTTTTTTATGATTTGGTGCTTCATGGTTTCCTACGAAATTTCCGCTTATTAACACAAACATTTACCAAGCGTCAATTTCCGAAACAGTCATAACCTTGATCAAGTCTGTATCTTTCATTAAAAATTGCATTAAAAAATAAATTTTGTGTTCAAGTTTATATATTCATATTTATATTGTATTGGGATATAGTGATCTACTTATACTCAGTTTAGCTCGAAAGAATAAATAATTTTTGATTGTTTGCCGAAACTTTTAAGGAGCTTTCACTCGCCGATTAACTTAAAATCTATAAGAAAATATTAATATGCAAATAATATTCAACAAAACACCCCACTTCAATAAAAAAACATGCTCAGCAAATCACAAATCACCACTTCCCACTGAAATTTAAAGCACTAAACTTAAAATCACATATCTACTTGTATATGGGAATAAAGGTGCGAGTAATAAACATAAAAGTCACAGCTATATGTAATAAGCAAT
Source organism: Bactrocera oleae (assembly GCF_001188975.3). Taxonomy (NCBI): domain Eukaryota; kingdom Metazoa; phylum Arthropoda; class Insecta; order Diptera; family Tephritidae; genus Bactrocera; species Bactrocera oleae. The sequence continues at coordinate 571,616 of NW_021678078.1, read as the reverse complement.
AACAATGAAACAATGAAAGCTCATAAAAAGTAATTGAATTATGTGACGCAGTAAGTAGATGAGCCAGAAAGTAATCAAGACTGTGAAAGCCACAATTGAGGTCTCGTAGATTGTTACACTGATATAGCGGATTATGGTGGGTGTTTTAGCACGCTCGTTTGCTACTGATTTAGTATGTGAGAGCCGCAATAACATTTAGTTATAATGAAACTAGTTATTTGTCGGTATTTATAGACTGGCATATCGTAATATATTTACACGCACTAAACCATAAATATGTGGCAATTTCATAAGCGTTTTATCGATGAAACGTTTAACCCAAAATTAGGCTCAATCTCATTTAATAATATATATATAATTGCTTATATGATACTTAAGCTTTCATACCTTATCTCACCTATCAGCCTGTCTTGTCTGTCGGAAGGAATCAAACAATTTGTCTGTCTCATTAACAATTACACACAATCATTGTTGCTGTGTCGTATTTATCGCTATTTTAGCACAACGGTAACACTTTAACAGCACATTAGCCATAATCAACTACTTATGACGCGTACAGCCAACATTTTGTTATTCATATATTATGGCCACAAATGGCTCCAGGGCGCCACTGTGTATGGCTGTATATATTTATTTAACTCTGCGTGTGTGCGTAAGTGTCATATTATAACCTAAGTGGGCATAAATGTGCACTGAAATGCTATAAGCGAACACTTAGTGTTAAACAAATGCGATACAACAACTTGCAAAACCACTCAGCGGGCATATATAAAAGGCACATACACAGATATGAATCTTATGTTACTCAGATTTGAATGGCAATCAAAGACCCGGTAGGAATTTTTTCGATAAATTTTACAAAGTTTGTACATATTTATCTGAAGAAAACTTATAAGACATATAATTAAGTATTTTTAACAGGGCTGCAACTGTTTTTAATAAAAAAGCTTTTTTTAATAAAAAAATTTGCATTAAAAATTTAATCAAAATATTAATTAAAAATTTAATATATATAAATTAATTTTTTAAATTAACTTTTTAATTTTTATCTCACGAAAATTTTAATTTCAATTTTTGATCCGAAAATTCGAATTAAAAATTGTTAAAATAAAAATCATTTGAATGTGTAAGTTTGACGACCACTGCTGTAGAGTATTGAATAAGATAGTTCTGTGTGAGCTTTACTTCAAAATCGTAAAACACGAACTACGCAAGCGCGAAAAGTTTTAAGTTCAAAATTAATTTTTAATTATAAACTTGACATAACATTTCTTCAATTTTTATATTATACACTTGGAATTAAACTGTTTTTTTTTAACTTGCTTTTGGTATCTGAAATTTTCAAATAATGTTAAATTTAGATTAAAAAAAAAATAAAAGCAAAAAATGCATAAGTAAATATGAACTCAATCAATTTTTAATGCAATGTTTGCAAAACTGAGTTTGCAATTATTAAGCTGACTTTTTTGAAAGAAAGAAATATAGAAAAAAGCAGCGAGCTCTTCGCCCTCAGTAGGGCTAGTCTTTCCCTAGTTGTTAAGTTTAGTACCCTATCACTGCCCTCGTGGTTACATTGCGAATCTCACCGACCCTCAGTTTGGAGGAAAACGAAGTAGAAACATCTTAACAATTCCTTTTTCACTCATCTTTGTGTTATTATGGCTAAAACACCGCAAATTTCACAGCTCTAGGTATCCTGCTGAGCTGATGGGAATAGAAATGAAACGCCTAAAAAGATTTGCATTGGTCTCAATGCACTTTATCGACTTATAAGAACTGCTTACAGGAGTTCTATTGTATGGTTTCACAAAGCACTATATATATAGTAATCTAAGTGCGATCAAAATTTTGACGAACACTCAACGATCCTAACCTTATCTAAGCTGACTTCATTTAAAAACAGACATAGCATCATAAATAAAATTTGGTTCGACTACTTTTAGCATTGCAGTATATTTGCAGTTTAGTTTACGCAATTTTTTTCCGATAGGGCGTAATCACTCAAAAATAATAGAAAGCTTGTAAATACTATTGAAGTTTCAACACGCTACCTTACTCAAGATCATATGTGGGCTAAGAGAAGATTAAAGACCTTATGATCATAACGAAATTTTGGCTGATATATACAAAAGAAAGACAGCTTTACATAGAAATGGTTATATATTCGGTATATGGACTTAAAGTAACTTATTGATCGATACAATTAATTTTTGGTATGTAACTATAAATACCATGATACGATAAACAATTTTACAATTTTTACTGAAATATCTCTCATACTACCGGATTTGTACAGGTAAAAGTCTACCAGAAGGCAGGAAATGTTTCAATTGTTCATTCTTTGGCGTCTGGCCTAAGATATTAATTAGTTTTCTCTGAAACTGTATACGGAGTCAAGGAAGCTATTGACATATTTTACCATTTTTCGAACAATATCTATTACGTATAGATAGCTTATAGCATATAATTATTTGCTAAGCTTTAGCACGATAACTCTTTTATTTAATAATATAATTTAAAACAATTTAAAATTACAAAAAAATGTATATAGTTGTCTGATTTTGGCCGTTCCGATAAATGAGCAGCTTCTTGGTGAGAAAAGGACGGGTGCAGTTTCGATATCGGAGAACTATAGCATATAGCAGTCATGCAAACTGACCACTGAAAATGATAAAGATATTCATAAAAAATATATATTCCTTATTTCCTCTGAAACTCTAAAATTATTATATATAATTATATTAATGATAAAATATATAATATCAACTATTCCTACAGGGTCACATTTCAATAAAATAGTTATAAATATTCGCACATACATATATAGTGTAGACATACTCTTTTATTACACGTACATTCATAACCACACACTCTTCCACTCCACTAACCGAATGATAGCGCATTCAATTTACCAACTGCCAAACTTGCCCACATAACCATTTAATTTCGGGGCTTGTACAACAACAACAACAAAACTAAATAAGTAATAATGAGTAAATATACTTGACTGTTATACTCGTGCAAATACAAATTGTTAAGCTTGACGTTGAAGATACAACATTATGTAGTGCTACCCCGTACAAGTGGATATGTTGTTGGTATTTTGTTTTCATAAATGATTTTCTCCAATTAAGCCTTAAAAAGATAATCGAGCAGGCTCATGGGTGTAATTACTTATTTTATGGCGCTTAACGGTATACAAGTGAACGACGGCTCCCAGCCACAGCGCAACAATGACGGTTTTGTATCTGCTGTGTATATGTGTATAACGTTAGTATTTCATATAACCGTTGATGAAAAAATATTTTGTATTTTTCTTGAGTGTTTATGTGTATGTGTTAAGTTTATTGTTTATTAAGAGTTTGTTATGCTTGTGGTGCTTGCGTTTGTTGCTCCTGTTATTGTAGCTGTTGCTTTTGTTTGTCATTATTATTTGATGCTTTTTCATATTTCATTCATGCTACATAATCATTACGGCGTAAGTGCCGCTCCACCCTTCTAGTGAGCTAACCAATGAAGCTTCAACTCTACTGCTGCTTCTTCTGCTTCCTTTTTCTTCTTCCTGTTTTGTTATAATTGCTTGTTGCTTTTGTTATTGCGGCATGTATTTATTTATTGTGCTTATTAATATTTTCTTGCTCTTCATACTTACATGCTTTGTTGTATTATCGCCGTTGTTTTTGTTTCATTAATTTCTTGCCTACCTGCACAATTACTAACTTCCTGTTGTCATGCGGTTTTTCTTTCGCTTTGCATTGTCATTGCGTTTATACTTTTTTCTTAGCTTTTATTGAGTGAGAAGAAGTGTGGTTTTATTTTATCATTACAAGAACACAACGTTTTTGTTGCTTATTATAGTCATATGCTTCATTTGTTTAGTTCATTGTGGCGAACTCCACTCGAGATATTTTGTGAAGTTCAACTCCGTGCTACTTACATGAAGTGGATCTTCGCTCTTTGTGGTTTTAATAGCTAAAGAATTCTTCTACTGCAATTTTTATACTTTCGCAACATATTGCTAGGGAGTGTAATAGTTTTGTTCACCTAACGGTTGTGCGTAACACCTAAAACTAAATCGATATGGATATAGAGTCATATACAGTTCTAATCATGATTCTAATGACGAGACGAGCTGAAATCCGGATGACTGTCTGTACGTCCGTCTGTGCAAATGCTAACTTGAGTAAAAATTTATATTTATATCTTAATGAAAACTTTTTGGCACCATGAAATGTTTAATATTGCAGATAGGCCAAATCGGACCATTGACACGCCCACAAAATGGCATTAAGCGAAAACCCATAATATAACATGTCAAAACTTAGCTCCACCATAAGATTCAAATATAATTATTTACAATGAAACGCATTAGTGAAAAACATCCGTGGTTTATAAATTTAAAAAAAGTAGGCGTGGCGCGCCCCTAATTGGTTTAATATACATATCTCTCAAACTATTAAAGGTAAAACCACCAACCGCTCACTCTCCATCTACCGGTTATTTTCAAAGCCATTAACAGTACGATAACTCAATAGATAAACACATCAGATACATTAATATGATACGAAAGGTCTTGCTAGGAGCCAGTATCAAAATTATACAGTGGGTGTTACAACGCCCACCTGTAGGTGAAATCGTAGATCTAAGGAAGGATTATAAAATGTTCGGTTACATGCGAGCTTAATCCTTCCTTACTTGTTAATATTTATGTAAGACATAAATGAGCATATTGTTGTGTGTTTTTGTAAAGAAGCACTTAACTTTAGAATAACATTACTCATCTACGTTGTCCATTCGCTTTTCACTAAAGCTAACCAAAAAATCTTAGCAGATCTAGCATTGAATTGTTTTGCATTAAGGGAAATAATCTTCGTTCGTATTCCAGGGCCATAGGAAAACCGCTCCATAATTTAAAAGTACTGTAAATCGTTTCGGTTATTATTTTTGTTGTTTTAAATTTTTTTCTCAACACCCAGCGATAATTCGTATTTTATACTCGCCAGTCTCATTTTTATCCTTCTATCTACTATTCATATGTACTTTTCCTTACACTCATTCCACATCACATTTAATATTATTGTTCTTTTCAACACTCCAACTTCCCCATATTTCAAGAATTGGTTTTGTTTATCATAACAACTTCCTTCTCCGCTTCTCTTATTTTAAGTAATTGAGTGCATCCTTTGCATTTCCGCCTGTTTTTGTGTGTATACTTCAGCTTCTCCATTTGTTTATTTGTTTTTAAAATTTATTCATTACCTGTCCAATTGTCTCGGATTCCTTTCACTTCATTTACTTATTTGCATATGAGACAACAAGTCGCCTCTGTTTTCAGTTTCGGTCTAGACGAGTATGCTTTGATCTTAAAAATTGGTATTGCTTATGAACGTATGTTCAAAAAGATATGGCAAATTTGTTTTATGTAATAGGGCAGACAAGCTTCGTATGAATCAATAGTGAGACTAAACGGAGTAAATTAATCTGACTAATTAGAGACACTCTGCAGATTAACATATATTTTGAAATTTACAGTTCTTCAATAAAAAATATGCCACTCTTCGATAAATAATTTGCGATGTTTGAACTTATCGTAGCTCAGGTATTCTGATGACTTATGTTCCATATAGATACTAGGAAAAATATAGTATATTGCAGGCATTCTGCTCTTTCGGTGTCTTTCTTTCTTTTTGTATAAGATATTTGTTATGTTGTGATATGTGATTACAAGTAGTTTGGAGATATATGATATAGATGTTGTATGGTGATATATAATTTAATGCAATATGATATACTATAGTATGTTACGATATGATGTGATACGGTATGGTGCCATATGATATATACCTATATTCTATAGCATGATACCTATTATGTGATGTCGTATGAATGATGATGACAGGATGCGATGTGATATGTTGTGCTAAGATGTGTTATTATGTGATGTTATATGAAAGCATACGATATTATGCATATGATGTGATTTGTGATACATATGTGACTAAGAGAAATATGGAGTTATATCGTACATATGTGTGGTTTAAGTAATATTACGTTCAGCGACTTGGTTTAATACCATGGTGTGATATGGTCTAAACTCAAGGATTGTTGATAGGATTACACATGATAAGACATTTATATTGCGATAATAATGGTATGCGATGTGAAATGTTATGGAATGATACATAGTGATATTACGTCATAAATTATGTGACTTTATTTAGTGTTATATTATATGAATACGTCATATAATATGAAATCAAATGATTCCTAGGAGATATAAAGCTAGGAAATGAGCGGCGATGATATATATGATATGATGTAAAGCAAAACATGCAGTATAGATATACTTTATATATATATATGTACTATATTTATATATATACAATATAGCTGCATTGTGAAGAGCTGATAAATTGTGATAAAAAAAAGGGGAAAGGGCGAGTAATACGATCTGAAGGTATTTGACGTGAGGCGATGCAAGCAGACATTGCCTTATAAATTTAATAAAACTATGCACAAAATATGAAATTTATTGCGAATAATTCAGTTTCCTTAATAATAACTTTTATAATTTGTTTCAATATACCCTAGTATTTAGTAAAATACTGATTATTAATGAAATGTTTTGGTTATAATGTTTATAAAACTAACAAGTTGTTCTTAATGTTATACTCATCTTGAAAATAACAAACTGTATGAAATTTGTACTAAAATATATTTATTTTCAATGGCACATTTACTACATAAACATATTTTTTTACATAAAATAGTTATTTTATATATTAAAGTTATATATGTACCTCTAAGAGTAGTATTTCTCTCTGCTTTTCTTTTTAACAAAAATTCTTTCATTGCTTTCAGGTCGCGTGGCTACGCGTAGATACACAAACAATTTTAACCATACAAAATCACGTGATCACGAAAAATCAACGCATCGGCATAACAAACTCCGAACACAAAACGTGGACTATGAAAATCAAAGATATCAAAGAGAGCGATAAAGGCTGGTATATGTGTCAAATTAATACAGATCCAATGAAAAGTCAAATGGGCTATCTGGATGTGGTAGGTAAGTGTTGGTCACTACATAAGGCATATTATTAAAGAAATAACTTCATGAACTATTTTACCACCGAAATAACTTACACGGCTCACTTTCACGAAAAGCAAATAAAACGTGAATATTTACACAAAGAAAAACTCATTTGCAAGTCGCTAGCCAATGACAAAACAATCAACAATTATTGACGGAAAAAGTAACCGGAAAGTGAAAAAGGTATAAACACCGGCGAAACGAAATCACGAAATAAAAGTAGGAAAAGCACAGCACGGCAAATAATAATAGAAACTGCCCAGGTGCAATTTCATGCAGAAAATCAGGCAGCTCTTGTGGCCACTCAGTCAGGCGGGTAGGCAGCCAACCATGCGAAAAAGCCCTAATATATGCAATTAAAAGGCTATAGCGGTCAACTTACTACCAACACAACAATAACATTTAATGGCTGTGTTCACATTTGTGTTGGCAGTTGTGTACGCTAAAGCGGAGCTATAAATAAAACAACAAGTGAAAACAACTAAAAATGCGACCGCAAAAACCACAAATTACCGATTGTTGAAAGAATTATATTGCAAAGTGGGGACCGAAATTGTGGAGGGAAATTATACGCGGAGCAGGTGGTTCGGCGGGCAGGCCTGCAATGCAGTTAGTGAGCAGGGTATAGGTTACAATACTGTAGCATGGTTTAAGTAAATTTATTGCAGCTATAAAGGTAGCTACGAAATTTTGTTTTAGCCGAGCGTAGAGTATAGTAGTAAGGAAATAAAAAAGCGCATTATTTAATATTGGTATTTTTGGGTAAAATAATTTTCTGCCCACAAATTAAAATATGCTTGAAATACATACATGCAAACTAGTGCATGTTTCGTGTTATGTAATAATAACAATTTGACATTTTTTAAATCAGTTTAAAAGTCAATATAGCGACTGAGTAGATTAAAAAACTATTTTCATATGGGGAATATAAATCAATAAACTTCTTAATCGATATGACACTCTTGGTACCCACTCAATGGTACCCAACATTTTGTATGATGAATTTTCAAAAAACTGATAATATTGAAAAAAGTTACTTTTCCAAAACACAGTACATTCTAATAAAATAGAGTCTCATATCAGCTGGAAAAAAGTTGTCCGCTACTGAGCAAACGAACAATAAACACAGAACCAGCTCTGGAATTATTTTTGAACTCCAAACGGCCAAAGTTTGAAGAGGCAAGAGTACTGTTTGCTTAGCTCATAATCACTTTCTTTCTAGTTATGATACTTTCATATGAAAGATATCCATTACATTAACCGGAAAAATAGTCTTTATTTCTGGTTATTGAACCAAATCAATTTTTTCGAGATATTGAGTATTAAGTGAAAAGTTGAGTTCAAAAAACAGGATAAAATTGCTGAGTTCCATTTCATGAGTATATGTTGAATGCCGATTTTCATTCGAAGCAATTTTAGCATACTTGTGATTGGTTTTGAGGTACTGTGCAATGTCTCGAATGTGAGCTAGGGACAAAGAGGCTTCTGTGCCAACAGCTTTTGCACACACAATTTTTCGTAACAATATATCCAACACTTTTTTTTTTACATCTTTAAATTTATTGACTTAAATTAATGAGGCAATGTTCGGTACTACGGAAAAGTTGGAAAAAAAATTTCATGAAATGGCGACTGTCTGAAACAAAAATTAATTTTATTGACCTGAAACAAAACCCAATTTTATTGACTGTTTTCAACTTTTTAAAAAAATTTGGGAGTTCGGGTATATGGATAATTTTAGACATAGACAAGTCTATAAAAAATACTCTCTAAAAATGCCAGGTAAATCGGTTAAGTAGAACCTGAGAAATCATGAGTATCGTTTTGAGAAAAACGTGTTTAAAGTTTCAGCTCCCGCGGAAAAAGTTTGGATGCCGGGTCAGCAAAATACCTTTATCTCCGAAAATAATGTGAATTTTAAAAATCCTCCTGTATTCACTTGAAGACTTATTCTTAAATAGTTAAAATATTTTTATTTCCAGACTAGAATACCCCCCTAATGATATATTATGTAAAATTTTCCAATTGAACATTTTTATTACGTCTGAGGACACCACTAACAGCCACGACCAGAAGCACGTTTGACTGAAAAAATCTAAAAATTTCACGTTTTTTAATTAAATTTTTTATTATTTCCTTCAAGAAAGGCTTCTTTTGAGCCAATACAAGCATGCCAATTTAACTTAATCCAATTTTCCATACATTTTTATAAGCCTTGACTGAGATGGAAAATTGAAATTTGATTTCTTCTGTCTCGGCTCATTTTTGAAGGCCATTCGCTAGATTGTTCGGCAGTTTCGAAATCATATTCACAAACCTATATCTCGTCACCAGTAATGATGCGTTTGATGAGTGTAGGATTTTCAGATATATTGTCAAGCATCACTTCTTAGTCCTCTACTCGACGTCGTTTTTAAGATCATTTGGTATGAGTCTAGCATTGACATGCTTTATACCTAAAATATTAACCAAAATATATTGAGTCAATACGTGATGACTTTTGACGATTTTTAAGCTATGTTTCTTTAACTTTTTCGATAAAATCGACATTCAAAAATGTGGATGGAAGCCGCGCATGAGACAAGTTTTCAATGACTTCACGACCTTCACTTTGTGCTATTTAGAAACTTGTGTATATGATAAAGTATCCAACACTCTTCTGCAACAGCTGATTCCATCAGAAACTGCTTGCTCATTGCTTTTTCATGGTAAACATTTTCAGACAAACCTTTCGCTTTGTAAACAAACAGCTGCCAAACACACTTTAAATGACTTATGGAGAGCAAACTTCAAAAGTTTTGTTTGTAAAATTCATCAAGGATATATATTTCTAGATAGCTTTCATAAATTAGAAGAAAATATTTTTAATAGTCGAGGATTATAGTCATCACAATATATAACAAGCACAAGAGGAAAATCCATATAGCCATGAAAATTATATTCAAATGTACGAATGTACGATTATAAAGTATATCTGCACATTTTGCTTTGACCATTTCCAAGGTCAATTGCAACCGACTGTGTACTTAATGCGGGTACAAAAACAGGCTGAAGCGAAAGGCATGCAGCCAAACATGTGGTCAACGCTACAATACACCGACCGCTTTGAGTGCATAACAATGGCGCAGATATATGTTATGTATATGTATAAGCAAAGCAACAACCCACACTACTATGACCCACTCTTATAGCCGACGAGTTATGTAAGCTCAGTTGACTTGTCCATCCAACCAACAGCGCTGGCAAACTAGCGGTGCATGGCGACTTAGCCGACCAAATGCTTTTGTTCCCAAAACTCCCAAACAGACATTCGCTAATAGCGCACCACACACAGGTATACATACTTACATAGTGTTGTTGTTTTTGTTGTTGTTATTGGCACTCATTTGCTTTGCTTAACGACAATGTCGCTCCCCCAGCATTGTTGACTATTAGTCTTGGTGGTCAGTGTGGACTAAATGCCTCTGCTGGCAATGCGATTGTACTCTAGTTTTGTTGTAGTTGCTGTGTGCTAGCAGAGTGTATGTAATACACTGAGGTAGTATGAGTGTGGCAATGTATATGAGTAAGTGAGTGTGTGTTTGTATGGTTGTTTAGCGCACCAATATGTTCATCGTGTGCCGCACCATAGCGGCCTTGTTGATTTTGCATTAAATATTCCCGCTTAATACGTTAAACGCTGGCAGTCTCTCACCATTTCGCGTAAAACGGCACCTGCTGTAACAACAACACAGCCGCAACCTGCCTATATGCACAAACTAATATACCTGCAACGAATTTGGCTTGCAAATATGCAGAAGCATGTTGCCGTAAATGCAGTGGTTTGTCCCTCTTAGTAAGTGAAAGCAGCGGCAAACATGCGCGCATACATACAAATACACACAAACACTCATGAGCGCATATCTATCTCACAAACAGCTGTAGCCTGGCTTTGTGCGGCATTAAAGTGCTTATTTGTGGTAAACATATACTCATGCATTTACATCTACATACCGACATTTATGGTTTGCTTTTCATACACACGCATACATATATGTGTGGTTTTCGCTTCTTCATGGAAATTGGAAATTTAATTAAGGCAATACTTCGCTGGAGTAAACGAGCGCGCTAAATTGACTCGCACACCGTAGTGATTATTACTAATTTGTGGCGAGCGAATCGAATTTTCAAAAGAGTTTGCACTGAGTAAACAGACCATATGCGAGCGTCCTTTTTTGATAGAGTTCTGGGATGTGATGAGATTGGTAAATTTATCCTCCGAATGATATTTAATTCCTACAGAGCTATAATATTATGTATCCCCAGTGAGCTCATGTAGCGTTCCCCAAAGTGGTTATTGGAGTTTTGGGGAAAGAATAAAGTAATTGAAAGTAAAATCCGAAAAATTGGGTGGTTGAGCGATGACTTTTGCCTGTTCTTCGTTGATAAGCAACTCTTTTTCGATCTTTACTATGTGTTCATTTCGACTAAAAATCAGCTTTTACTTCTATAAGAGCCCTGTGAAGACTCTGTTTATACCTAGAAAATATCAACAAACCATCCTCTAACAAATTTGAGAATCAAAATACTACAGTTGGAAATGTAGTATCCTCTCTAACCACTTATAGATATTTAAGCAATAGGTCTCAAATAAGTCTTGTACGATGAATATGTCAAATTAGCCTCCATCTGCTATGGACTGTCACCGTAAGCATAGTTCATTAGCATGCTCAAAAACGGAATAGCTCGCGTGCCTGAAAGTCATTCGAATATTTTTCAATTAAATTTGATCCGGACCAACGAAAAATCAACATTTTCACGTATTTTCTTGCAAATTGTTATTATCACCTTCAAAATAGGCTCCCAGGCCAATACAGGAATGCCAACGATTAATTTTGACGCTTGTCATAAGCCTCGGCTGGTATGGCCTTCAATGCCTTCAGCGAATGATCTTTAATGGCTTTAATGAACTCATGGCGCGTTCGTCGAAGTAGCTTTATCATTTTCGAAAGCAGAGAAGAGTCAGAGAGAGCCAAATCTGGTGAATACGATGGCTGAGCGATTCGTTTCGTTTTGTGTTTGGCCAAAAAGTCAAATTCAATCTATAATATGACGGCGCATAATCACGGTGAAAAATTCATAAATTTTTTGACAACAATCTGATCAATAGAGATCGTCGATAACTTATGACGAATTGTTTTACGTATTCGCCTTAAAACAGCAAAAAAGGATTCCCTAACCATTTGACTCTGTTAAACGAATTCATGGTGAACCACAGCACGGTAATCAAAGAATAACTGAGGATCAGTTTGATTTTTGACTAACTTTGACGTAGTTTTTTTTCGGTTTTGACTCATATTTGAGGTACCATTCGTTAGGTACTATGGCAGTTTTGACATTATAGTTTACTAATAATTTAGATCACTTAATAACAATGCATTTACGAGTATGTATTGTGTATCCAAAGATAACGCTCCAACCACGACTGTTTACACTTAGATAATATACTGTATCATTAAGTAGAATTCATACATTCTGACTCAACAAATTTAGTAGAGCCAATTATTAGTACTCGACAGATTGCAATTTCGGGTATAAATATTTGGAATTTCTAACCTCTTCCTTATTAAACTAGTCTGAGCATAATTCTCTCACGAAAAAAGTGAGCTTCAAGAAGAAGAAATGATTTAAAATTTCGTAAAACGCCTTTAATATTCTACTTGATATTCTAAAATATGTATATAAAATTGTATGCAAGAGATTCCTGACACGTGGTGGGTGAGTTTGATTTGTAATATTTAGAAAGCCTTCGAAACACAGCACATATTTTTCACTCTACGGAAATTCGTAAAAAAATGCGAAACATATCACATAACATCGAAAAATACTTTTAAAAATTCTGTCGTAATTTTTTTAATAGAACTTTTAGAAAATATGCTAAGCAAATGCTTAAAAAGTGAGTTTAACCAGTGATGGGAATCAATACTCATTAGGCATATTTTTAAAAGCTTCTGAATTGTTGGAAAAGATACTTTAAAATAAATTTTGAGATGGCCCAAAACGAAACAGTATAATTAATTCAAATAGATCTAATAGGATTAAGGTTCTTGTACTTTTCATATCAATAGGTGCAGATAGCTTTTTCTTACCTAGTACTTTTAGAGTAAGCTGTTATTTTTATAGAAGCAAAACCAAAGTATAATTCAAGTTCCGTTGGTGAAACCAATAAGCTTAGTATAGACTCGCTTCTACTAACTTGGACTGTCCCTAGGAAGTCGATGAGTGACAAAAATAAGCTCTATGACTTATCATGCTGAAAAAAAATTGCTATTTTCTAAAAGTTTTACTACCATATAAAAAACCGGCGTTATATAAAGAAATAATTTCTAGTTTATGCTATTCAGTCTCTATATCAAATTTTACTTTACTACGTGTAATTTTACTATGTTTTAGTTAACAGTCTTTCAAATTTTAATTTCCCATAACAAAATATCTGTCTTCACTTCTCCTTGTCCACATTCTGCTCTCCACTTTTATTCGTTTATATTCCATTTTCTGTATTATTTTTCGGAAAAATTCCACCAACAAGAATTCCCAAGCTGTAATTTATCACACAAAAATGTGAAAAGTAAAAAATTAATTTACCTCAACTGGCAATAAATTAATTTTGCACAGAACGGCTTTTAATTTACATTGCCACAAGCCAGCGCGAGAATGCAACTTGAGTGTAGTACTCGAATATACATATATGTGGTGCATTAGGGTGGTTGTGGAATAATGATATTTTAATTGGTATTATTAAAGTTTTCATCATATAAAATAAGATACTAGATTAATAAATTTTTTAAAAGTATTATATCTTCAATAAAATTAGTAAAATTGTAAAGTTATATACATAAAATACAGGCATGTCTATTATGTTTGCCTAGAAATTTTAAACACCCTGTGGGAAACTAAACTAAGTCCTTCAGTTTGTGAGCTATCGATCGGAAATTTTGCTAACATTCTATTCTCCTTAAGATGCTGCGTATTTGTCGGAAGCGCTGATATCGGACCACTATATGATATAGCTGTCATACAAACTGACTGATCAAAATCAAGTTCTTGTAAGAAAAAATTTTTTACTTGACGAGATATAATTTGGGTTGGATTATTCTACAAGGCTACAACATTCTATCTGAAGAAATTTTTTAGATCGGACCACTATATCATACAGCTGTCATACAAACTGATGGATCAAAATCAAGTTATTGTATGGAAACGTTTTTATTAATCAATAGTATTTTAGTATGGTTGCAACCGAGGTTAACATTATTTTCTGCCAAAATCTTTTCAAAACTTCAAATTATTATTCGCAGCAAAAAGTGACTCACCATAATGCGAGTGCAATTATTTTATAAGCACAAAATCTGCACATATGCTCCTATGCAGTGAATAATGAAAATATTACAATGATAATCTCTTCGCGTTTGCACAGCTTAAAACAATCCGAAAAGTATGTCTGCGCGTTTGTTCACACACACACACACAAAGTTCTGTAAATACAGACGCGCCAAACCTGTAGTCAAACACTCACCTCTCCAGCACTTTCGAAATATTTTTTGCCATTCTCACCACTCACCGCAATTTCGGGTTGCACTATTTAACCGCATAATTGCGGCGACTTTCATACACTCCACTGGCCAACCAAGCAACTACTGATTTTCAGCGACCAGCCGACAATTGGCCTCCCTTGTCTTCCTGCAAAATGGCCCAGCGGCAAATTCGCTATATTAATGGCATCACTTCCGTCGTGCTCCGCTGTGGCCGTTGTTATTATTGTTCGCTTCTGATGCACTGCAAAATATCACTGTTATCCTTGTTGTTGCGACTGCCGCGCTGCCGTGTGATTTGTTATTGCTTTTGCTGTTTGTCGCCATGATCTCCAACTTCCGGCCGCAACGGTCTGTTCCCCTTCCGTTGACATGGAAAAAATGAATAGCAAAAACAACAAATGCTAAATTTTACAAATTCCACACACATGTGAACGTGTGTGTGTGTGGCTCTACCTATGCGTTTGTATTAGTGCAAAAATGCGCTCAGCAGCTATTTTAATGGCGGCAAAAGTCATGGCCGCAGGTGTCAACCAAAAATGTGGCATAATACTTATATAATATTTATATATTGTATAAGTAGGTGTATGTGTTTTTCTACAAAAATAAAAATTGAAAACACATAATAAATATATGCTATATATGTATGTATATAGCGATTAGATGGCGCACTCACGAAGTTTTATTGTAAATTATTGAAAAATTTACAACACACGCCTCATGCAGTAAGCTGGTCATGCATAAAGCATGTGTTTACAGCTATGGAAAATTTATTTAAATTCGTTAAAAATAGTGTACTAATAGGCCAGGAAGGCCAAAGTTTTGGAGAACTACAGTTGTTCGAAAATATATTTCTATGGTTAATTAAAAGACTAGATTGTGCTAATTTGAGGTGAAGGTCTAAAAAGTATATCTGAACACAATTGATCGGCACTAAACAGGATAAAAAAGACAAAGACATGGCAAGGACGAAATAAAATTTAAGTAGTCATGTAAACAGTGAAGGAGGTGAGGTTACGAAAATTTGTCTCGTGCGAAGCGTCCATCCAACTCTGTTAATAACTACAACATTAAAAAAGTTAAAGAAACAGTGCAGGCATCAGAGAAATATCAGAGGATCTCAACAACTCTTATCGATCGACTCAACACATTTCGGTTATTGTTTTGGGTATAAAGGTGTCAATATTAGACTTATACTAAAGACCTGAATCTTTAGCAAAAACTACATCGAGTAGATTTGAAAATGAGATGCTAAACATAGTAGTTTAGGACCTTACACTAATCAAACGAATCATTACTGTTGAGAAATAGGGGTTTATGAATATAACGTCGAAACTGTTCAATAATCTAGCGAATGGCGCTCCAAAAATTAGCCGAAACCTAACACTCAGAAATCGCTGAAGACACTGAAAGCCATCTCAGCCGAGGGTTATAACAAGTGTATGCAAAACTAGAGGTATAAAAATTGGAGCGTTTGCATTTGGGCTCTTAAAATTATTCGTGTAATCTGTGAACCGGTTATTCGAATATCCGGTTTGTAACCGTTCGCATGAATATTAACCGAATAATACTTTACGAATAGTCGTAACATTGCCATTCAAATAGTTTTGAACGGTTAACAGGATAGTCGAAATTGAGCGGTTAATTGAATAGTCGACGACTTTCGACTATCCAGATACTGCAAGCCGAATATTATTATTGAAATAATGTCCTGTCCTGAACTAAAATAATAGTTAACTCATTGGTTTTAGAAGTAGTGTTTAACATTAAACATTAATCTTAGCGATAAACTCGAGCTTAAGAATGAACTCAGCATATTAGTAGCGAAATCGTTAAATAACCAAGGAGTTTTTTAGCAATGCAGAGTTTAATGTTAAACACTTTAATTTATCAGAAAACTCGAGTTTATGAAACATATAAATTCGACATAAATCGCTAATTGTCCATTTTTTTCATTTTTTAAAGTACAACCATTCTTAGTTAGTGGCGTTTAACCTTACACGCTAAAATTTGCTAAACTCGAGTTTATGAAAAAACTAGTTAATAACATAATTGCTAATTGGTTAAACGGATTTTTAATTTTTTTTAGTAAACTTTTAGTTAATGAATAAGATTGAACCTGAAACACTAAAATTGTTTATAAACTCGAGTAAATGAAAAACTTTTAATGTGCCATAGATCACTAATTTTCGTTAATGAAATTTTTCTTGTAACAAATCCGTATTCAAAATCTCAAATGGATCTAGGGAAGATAATTAAATCGAATTAAATAAGAAAACGAACAAGAAGTGTAGAAATAACATGTTAGTTTCTTATATACCAATGTTATTGAACAGCTGATCTGTATTGCGAGTAAAGTTGCAACTCGTAACTGACAAGAAAGTTTTCTCGACCTTAAAACTTTTTGTATTTTCTCAGCTTTTCTTAAACTTGCTGAAGTCAAATAGTCAAAGGTATAACTTTGGGCTAGTTTTACTCATATTTAATAATTTATAGTGTAAAGTAAGGAACTAGACTCTCAATTTAGTTACAGATAGAATTGCAACGGTCTAAGAAAACCAAGACAACTTTTTAATATTTTTCAAAATCTTAAAGATCCTTGTGGGAATTTGCAGATTATCTGTAAAATTATTAACTTCATCTACGCCTAATTTATAATGTTATCCATAGAACACTATAAAAATATTTATAATATTTATATATACTAACGAAATTTATTTTCTTCAATTTCTTTCGTTACAAAACTGCTATCACCCTACGACGTCAACCCACAAACCCACCGAAACAACTCAACTTTCTCTTCGCTTATATTAATTGCCAATTATTGACATTGAAACAATCTGCGGGAAATACACACACGAACACAACAATGAATACAATAATAACAATAACAACAAATTAATAATGGTGTCGACAATCGCTGCATGGTGCCAAACACAATAACAATAAAAACAACACTTCTGAAAACCAACGTTTAACGACGCAAACAAACGCAATAATAACAATTATGCTGGCAATGATGATGCTGTCGCTGATGGTGATTTCACCGACGGCGTGATGATTTTATGGATGGCTTGATGTGGTGGACAATGACAACGATGGCGATGATAATTGCGATGTGAAACTCTCGTGGGGTTGGAAATGCAAAAAAATGTTGTTGGGGTAACGTGTAAAAAAAATATTTTAAATTAAAAAAACAAAATAATTAAATATCTTAATGTATTAAAAATGTTTACTAAATTTGAAACAACTCTCATAAATAATTCAACAACAACATTTTAACTGAAAAAATATATAACAAAAACAAAAATACTTGTTTTTAATACATAAATATGACACTTTGAAATCCTCGAAAAATATGACTAAAAAATTAAATTAAATTGTACAATTGTACAAAATTTAAAAAATTTTAAATAAATTAAATCAATGAAAATATAAATAATAAAAAAATATAAATGAAAATTTTTAAAACAAAAAAATTCTAAACATTAAAATAAATAAATAATTTATAATGTTAAAAAATGTAAAAATAATATAAAAAACCCACTCTCAAATAATAAAATGTTTATAACATTCAAATAATGGAATAAATTTAAACCACCAATTTTTTGTTTATTTTTACCAACAAATAAAAACATTATTTCGTTTAAATTATCAAAAACTATACATTAAAATTATATTCAAATTGAATTTTAATGTAAATTGAAAACTATAATATACACAAAAAATAAACAATTTTAAATTAAAAAATTAAATAAATAAAATCAATAAAATTATATAAATATAAAAATTTTTAAATATAATAAATACTAACAAATATTGATTATTAAAAAATAAAAATAATTATTAATATTATAAAATATTCAAAAATTTAACATATATAAAATTTTCGCTTTCAAATATAATTAATATTAAAATTTGTAAATAAAATATAAAAAAATTAAAATTGTTTTTTTTTGTTAATACATAACCATTGAACTTTTAATAAAAAATCGAAAAATATATCTTAAAAATTAAATGAAAAAATATACTATAATTTAAAAAAATTTAAAAAAAATTTAAAAAAATCTTAAAATAAATTTAATTAACAACTTTAAATATACACAATAAATTACAAATAAATAATTTAAAATATAAAAACAAAAATTTAAAACTAAATTATATATAAATAATTTTAAATCATTAAAAAAATTTTATCACATATAATTTCACTCTCAAATAATAAAATTTTAATAACATTAAAACATTGAAATCAAAAATTAACACAAATAAAAAAATGTTATTAACAACTTTAAATCAATCTAAAATTAAACAATAATAAATATTTTAATTAATGATGTTAAATAAAAAACATTAAATACTATTACAATTTGCTTGATACAAAATAAAATAATAATAATTTGCTTAATACAAAAATCTTTTTTGTTTTTATTTTGCGTCTAAAAAATCGTAATTCATTATAAATATATTCTAACAACCAAAATTATTTCAATCAAAAATTCAATTCACATCGAAAAAAATCATGAATTTACCCACAACAAACCAAAATGACCGCTATTCATATATTCTCTACAAACGTACCAACACCAACAACAACACAATATCACGCTGTAAAAAACACTAACAACACACACTTTTTGCATTGTATACATTTGATGTCATGCCACCATCAACATTTCAACATTTACTGATGACTATCAACTAACAATCGCCAAAAAATAATCTGTGTTGGTCAACATGCAATAACAACATTACCCACCGCAACTAAATAATTTCGGTACGCTCGAAAAAATAACAATCAATGTGTGAAAAATAACCAAACAAAAATAAATAAAAATAAAAAAAATGTATAAAAAAATTTTGCAAAAAAATAATAAAAAAATGTTATAAACTATGAAAAAAATTGGAAAAACGACAAAAAATACCCACAACTGCGTTGACTGCGCCACAAAATATGCAACAAAATGTTGAAAACGTTGAAACAAATAATATGATTCCCTTGCCTTGTGCCAACAATACACACACACATTGAAATGAAACCAAAAATTTACTTAACTGTTACAAAATTACCAATGGTGCAAAAAAATATTTTTTTTTTTAAATTTTTTCATGCGCTTCGTTTTTTCTGCATACTCGGAACATATATTTAAAAAAAATATTTAAAAAAATGTGCTACAAACGTGAAACACCTGCCGCGTCATCTCTAACAATACATGCAACGAAACTATCAAACCAACAACAAACCAAATCTAACGCTCGTATGCTAACTGCAATCATCGTACATACCGTTATTCGGAACTCCAACTGCACTTCCATGCATCCAACACTTATCTGCTCATCATCTCCGGCTTCCTTGTCTCGCTGCACTTGCTTTTCAATGTTTCCTCTTTTTTTTTTTTGACTCCGCCACCCTTCGCTTGGTGTATCGGCTTCGTGTGCTATTCTATCGCTCATTCGCGCACCTCTTATACAGTCCCGCCGGATATCCTCGATTATCCCACTAGCACGGATATGGTTGTGCGCGAGGATAGTAATGTGACGCTCAAATGTGCAGCAACGGGCTCACCAGAGCCGACAATTACATGGCGACGTGAAAATGGAGTACCCATTGAATTGGCCAACGGCTCTGAGGGTAAGTACCACCCAACTCACATGCTTCAATATACAATACATACAAGTATATAACTACTTGGTTAAAACTGTACGCTGCATAGGTATATGTGTGTAATTTGCTGGGCAGTAGGGGTGAATGACTGTATGACTGAGTGGGTGAGCTTTTTTTGAGTTGAAATATTGCAAGGTTCATGTGGTTTCAATTGCCCACGTGTAGACGAATGCAGTAAAGTTTACTACGAAATGTAAGAAGGGTGTGCCATTTAGGCTAGTGGATTTTATAAAGTTTTCGACAATTGGAGAAAGACAATTTCTCTAAAACAATATTTTAATTATGACTTGGATTTAATCTATTTTTCTTCCTACCTTTCTGGACCATATCATGTCCAGAAAAAAACCCGGGTAACTTCGGTAACATGGTCTTACTGGTCTATATCACGCCTTGAGCTCACTGAATTAAAATCGGCAAATCATACAAGAGACAACGAAAAAATTAGTGAAATAAAATAAAATATTTATTTGAATTTGGTCAAAGCATTTTCTTTCTCTAATAATGTCTGCATTCTGCTACTCAATGTTCTAAGACTATGGTGGCTGAACTTGAGTAATTGCTCAGGGTTTTCACACTGACCGCCTCCTTAAACAGTCTTAAAAAGGAAAGTCTACCGGGATTGTAAACTTCCCTTGGAGCAAATTCACTTAGTCACCACGTTAGTCATTTATGAGGTACGTATATATAGTGCTGAGAGTTTTGAGTAAACGAAAAAGTTAAAGTTAAAACGTTTACAATTAATAGAAAAATATTAGCCAAAACTATCTATCTATCTTGGAGCTGATATAATAAAGGATGATTTTAGATATGTGGTTTTCACTGAGGGGAAACTTTTTATGAAGTTAGTTTATTTGATAAGTTTTACTTGATTAAACTCAGTTTGGCTTTCCATTTTTTAATGAAAATACTGAGTGACCCTCAAACGCGTCGCAGATGGCCACCAGTCCCAATTTTGTTCAGCGATGAGGCTCACTTTTGGTTGAATTGGTACTTTAGCAAACAAAATTATCCCATTTGGAGTGCTGATAATCCACAAGCCATTGTTAAGACGTCGTTACATCCACCAAAAGTCTCTGTTTGGAGTGCTCTACAAGCATATCGGCCATAATGTTACAGTCAGTATAAAAGAAAGCTATAAAATACATAAAAGTATCCGCTACTATTTTTGGTCGATTCTTAGTCCAAAGAGTGTCTTAAAGTTGGTATTCTGCAAGAATTCACCACGTTTGTGGAATGTCTTTACGGTAGAATGAAATCACCAGGTTTTAGTAGGAAGGGTCAAATAGTCTATGTATGAAGCCGAGCTCACAGTTCACAGCTGAAAATAAATCTAAGTTTCATCCAGTTACGTATACCTAACTGCTGTGAGCACAGGACATGGAGTGATTATTTAATACTCTTGACGTGAAAATGTCATAATTTTCAACACGTAGCTTTCTCTTCGGTTAATTTAGAAACCTCATCTACGGTCTTCTAGTAAGCAGGTTAGATTTAGATTATGTTTATGCAAGGTTTAAGTTAGCTTAGATTAGGCTTAGGTTCTTTTATATGGCTGACTCCAAGAAGGCATCGCACTTGGAGTGATTATAGTCAGTTCTTTGTGAAGCCAGAAAAAAACTCCACTTATTATATTTTAGGTGTCGACAAAGCGCTGAATGTCTAAAGGTGTGGGATGCAAGGTGTTTTAGCCTTGCTCTCGCAAATACGGGAAAATCTATAAGAAAGTGTTAAGCTGCTACGACCTCGCTTTAACCTCTACAATTAGCACCGTTAGCACTACGAGATGCTTCAGAAATTTAAAGTTCCTACTTTGACCAGTTTAGCTCCATTTATAGCTAGAAATATATACCGTTGCTCTGAAAAGTAACCACGTTTCTACACCTCTCCAAACACCCATTACCACTGTTGGCATATTATCAAAAGAACCACAGTTGTACTAGCATTTGGCGCCGCATAGCTGAGCACTTTTCCACTACCATACTCGTATACGGCAAAGCGCAACATGCTCGCCCCAAACAACTACCACAACTACTACTACGAGAAGTACAATCAAAAAGCGTGGAACTTTTTTGTTTCTGACCATTACCCGAGTAGCTAACGTTATTGGCATTTGGCAGCGAACTTTTGTAGTGTAAAGGAGTAAAAACAGGAAAAAGAAGACCAAAGCAAAGCGATTGAGGTGAATATGGCCGCAGGCCCACAATGTAGAAGCTTCTGAGTCATACACAGTGCGCCAGAAACGGAACCGCAACACGTAATGCTGTAAATCGAATGTGAAAAATTCAGCAGAATACTTAAGTATTACGGGAGTAAAGTGCAATAGACGATGGCAGCTAACGGTGATGGCGATGGCGATGGCATTGGCGACGGCAAAGTGGCTAACAGTCGCTCGTAAGCAGCAGAAAGTGAGTGTATGGTACGGCGACTACATAGTGGTTCGATCGGCGGTGTACTCAACACATACCATACATACAGTGTCGAATAGAAAACTGGTTTTTATTGCTGATGCATGGTGGTGTATTTTGTATGTAATGTTTCCAAACGGAAGTGACCCTCGCGGCTTAAAATGTCTGCAAAACTGTTTAGTCGGACGAGTAACTGTTGTTATTATTATTATTGTTTTGTTTTTCGTTTTTGTTTGGTATTTTTTGTGCCAACTTTTTAAATTTAATGTACATATATTTGAGTTATTTTATTATTAGTACTTCTTGCAACTATATCGATATTACACTCTTGTTGTTATGGTGTTCTGGCTTACGCGATTGAGTTTAAAATTGGTGTTACAGAAAGTTTTTAACAATTTGGAATTTTGATTGAAGAGGCGGTGTGTTGCAATGATTGGCACAGGGACGACGTCATTAAAAGTAAAATCAAACTTTTAGTGTTTCTATGCAAATATGTTTGTGATTGAACTTGCCAGCAATTACAGAAAATTATATGGGTTTAGTTGAAATTTTAGTGTTTTGCAACTTTGTTAAGCGAAAGTATGATGAAAGCGAAATATAAATTTTCATCCTTTTATTTATATAAAATTAACTTCCGAATTAAATTTCAGTATAAACAAGGTTTCAGCTACCTTGATGACTACTGAGCTATAATAGTAAATATATAATTTCAACCTGTCATTTAATGTGCAAAAATTATGCCTGAAATTGATTCGGTGCGACAGCCTTTGCTTTTATGGGATAGCTACATATGTATACACAATCTTCTTATCTGATCTTCCATCCACCCAGATAAAACATTTATTAGCCATTCTTGATTTATTCTAGCCTTATATTAGTTTTATAGTACCTAGTATCTCTACTATTATATAAGATCGATATTAATACATAATTTGTAATAAATTTAAATTATTAGCATAGTATTAATAATCCCTATTAAGTAAATTTTGAAAGGTTAATTTTTATCATAGACAATCATTGTTCGATAACTGAATAATTTCCAAATGCCACTTCAGAGTTTAATAAATTTTACCAACAAACAGCCTAGCCAGTGGAATCATGTGTAACTTTCTTAACCAGACTATAAGGTGGTTGCATAAGACCAAATAGACGCTGTATAGACAGTGCAGTGAAAAAAGTCATTGAGAGTACCTTATACAGAGAACACATAAATACTATCACATCTTCAGTTTGCTCGTTTTCGTCTGTATCTGAAAACAAAGCATGGCATGTTTTCTCGTTGTATCCATCTTTACGCTGCATACAACATGGATAGATTTCAAAACCATATTGAAAAATATGATTTCCTTTTACTAGAACTTTCATTTAGTGTACTCACATACAATGGTTTACACTGTTCTCATTAGGTTATAACTAAAGAGACCATAGCCACAACCAACACAGATTTTAAGGGGTAATGCTTGTGATCACAGCTGTAAATGTCGTTATAGGGGGAAATCACTCGTCAGATTATTTGTTACTTCAGCTTACAGCTGAATATGATCAATGATTGGTTCTTATCATAACTAAAAGTAAGAAAGAAGTTGGGAAAATGATGCGTTAAGTCATTGGAGATGAATATTAGAACACCTTTATATAGAGGGTAAACCAGAGTTTGTGATCATCAATATGTAAGGTTCATTTAATTTTTGTTAGCTATTGATCTCGGCGACTGAATCAAGAAATTCGCACCAGAAACCAAATACCAAAGATGGCAGATGTTTGCATACTTAGGCGTATTTTCGCCTATCACAGCGAAACAAATCAATGAAGAGCAGGTGATTCAAAGTATTATTTGTACAATTTATTTTGGCAACAAAATATAAAATAATAATATTAAAAATAGATTATTCAATATTTAATGTCTTTAATAAACAAAAATATAATTTAATAAAATAACTTATTCAACATTCGAGTCAAAATTAGCATTAATATTTTAAATGCACCCACCTTGGAACAGTACCTGTTGAACTGAAACAATACTGAAAAAGGATCAAGCGGATTATCATGGTAATAAATTTTCACCCCTGGCTGGGATTTCAACATCAACTCTGCTGATAAAAAAAAACGGTTCACAACTTTTTCGAAAAAATTTAATTTTAAATTTATATATTATTCACACTTATATCAAAATATTGAACATTGACGCAGTGTTTCCATATTTAAGGATATAAGTCTCATAATAATGTTATCTTATTTGTTTCATAAACTAGTTTCAATGTTAAAACTCCTGAACAACTTATATTGTAAGATAATATAAATATTATTATAAACCATATTAACTGGTTTATTCATAAAGAAAAAATTTTCTTATCTACCACGCTCAAAAGTGTAACTTGAATTAATATCAAAAAAAATATGCATAAAAATAAATAAATAATATAACTGCATAAATTGATAAAAATGCTATGCAAAGCTTTATCGCGGCAGTCCCGAGTGACACACACTATTTTCGGAATGTTATGATTCATATGTTCCACTCAAAACTTGATTTTATATCACAACTTTCTAATATTTAGATTTTCCAGTTATATATAAAATTGGCTGGAAAACAATAATAAATCGATATATTTAAATAGTTTGTAGTAATTCTACTTTTAATTTAGTCAAACCTATTAGATTTGAATTTAAACCTGAAAATCAACAAAGGCTTGCAGCTTAAATCTTTTCATAATACGGCAGATACTCAAATTAGAAACCTCTTTTGGTGCACATATATATAGAGAGAGTAAACTGTGTCAAAAAAGTGGTTTATCATAACGATCTTATCAAAATATAAATCTCGAGCAAAATGTGTTTAAAGTTTGTCTGCCGGGCCAACGATATAGTTGCCACAAATAAAACACTTAAGCTTTTAAATAATAAACTTGTAAAATCTTTCTAGTCTTATATTTTTGAATTCTAAACTATCGAATATTATTTTTCTATTTCTAGACTGAAATACCTATCATTCCAAGTTGATGTGTCTAAAGAGTTCTGACAAAAATTTGACGGAAGTTACACTATTTAGTTTTATATGCACCAAGCTAATATCAAAACTTTTAGACTATACATCGAAATTTCCTTCAATAGCTGTTAAAGAAGTAACTGAATTTTTCATGGCGTCGTTGCTATGAACACCAAGTACCCGTGTAGGAGTTTGTCAGACATAGCATGTAAAGAGCTATTTATAGATCTAGATCTCTCGCTCTGCGACTAAACAAGAAAATTTTAAAATGAAAACTATCTTCGATCTGCTCGTTGTCTTAGCGTACTGATCTCGCCATAAACAAATTATGTACATATAAAAGCCATCAATTTGAATTCCCAAGAGTAGTGGATACACCTTTAAACTAGTGAAGCCATTTCAAAGCGATTGTATTTTTGTTTTAGAGACATTATGCCATTTTACCATTGTAAATACTCAATGACAATGACAAATATTAGAATATAAAAATCTTTTTTTTAACTAAGAACTTAAGACTTGAAATTATTATAGTTATTTGAAACCAACAGGTTATTGAAATTTTTTGTCGAGAAGAATTCTTCATCTAAAAAGATATCAACCAATATCATGAATTGTCGAGTAAACACGATATTAGGCTGAAAACCGATATTCTTTAAAGTTTTTTTGCTATGATCAGATAAAATTTTATCTCTGCATCCAACGGTTTGAGATAATTTAGGTTTTAGATAAATTTTTATGAATTTATTACTCAATGAAAAATCATTTTAAATTGCTAAACTCATAGTTTGTAGCAAACTTACTGCACAACAATTTTATTTATTTAATTTAATATTGTTTAAATTGTTTCATTGATTTTGATGACATCCGTGAACGCTCAACCTAATCAAAATACGAGGGACTATTTT
This sequence comes from Bactrocera oleae, assembly GCF_001188975.3. Taxonomy (NCBI): domain Eukaryota; kingdom Metazoa; phylum Arthropoda; class Insecta; order Diptera; family Tephritidae; genus Bactrocera; species Bactrocera oleae. The sequence goes on along the minus strand of NW_021678078.1, from coordinate 544,991 downwards.
GTAGAGCAGTAATAGCAGCTATAATCCCTTAAAAGCGCATAAACCTTACACTAAATAATACACACAATAAATAATTTATGAATCTTTATATTATAAATTTTAGTTCTATAAAATAAAAACAATTCTCTTTGAATATCTTAAAAATAAAACATAAAAATTGTAAGTCCATTAATTAAAAGAAAATGTTGCATTGCGCTTGAGACATTGCAACTAATCCATAAAAATTTAAACACAAATGTAAAATATTGTGAAACATATTCCATAATACTGATCAAATTTGCATACGAATTTGTCTCATCCAAGGCACTCATACATTTATCGCAAAGCATTGCAAAGTGCGATGGCTTTAGATGCAATAAAACTAGAAAAGTCTAATACAATAACAAATAGAGTTATAGTATGCTAAATATCTACGTATACATATATACCAGTATGCTGCATGTATGTTTATATGTATATGTTAACCATGTATATATGTATGAAGCTAGCTTTACGGTGGCAGCTTGTTAGCAATCATAATCCACTCATTGCAGCCATTCAAATGGTTTCAGTGGTTGTGTTTGTATTTGTCGAGTACGTGGTATGCCTGCACATGCATTTATTCATTAAACTATGCCAATTTTATAGCCATTATGCACTTGTTGTTAAGTTTGTTCTTTCGTTCCTCCCCTATACGGGCATTGTAGAGAAAATAATATTTTCCAAATTCATTTGACAACAACCAACTCATAGCTATTAAGTGGGTCCCAACTATACCATATATTATTTGTTTTGTAAAGGTTTACTTGTATGTAATAGACTTAATGTCGTTTAGGTGCCCGTTTTATTGTCAGCTGGAGAAATTGCATAAAAGCTTAAAAGCTAACACAGAAAAGGTCGATTTCAGCATGCGAGTTTTATGGCAACTGAACAGCTGACAATATCAACCTCATTAAACAATTAGGTTGCTTTTGTTATTTAAATAGCTAAACATTTTCATTTTATTGAGGAGCATGTAGTTCTGGTAATTTGTCTTTTATTAACATTAATTTTATAAAGAGAGGATATATATAACACGTATTCATGAAATGAAATCCTGTTTAAAGTGAAACCTAATTTCCAGAGGTTAGAAGCTATTTGCTCCAGACTGAATACCAAGCAATCCGATAGATGGCACTGTCGCCGTTATTCCAGGAATATGAAGTTTCTGATCGGATCTTCTAGTTCTTACCGTGATGCTATATTACTCTGAATATATATGTATATATATTTGTCTTTTGTTCATACATACTTACCCCATTCTGATTTCAAGAAAACCGATTTTGCTTATATATAAATTATATATGTATAGTTAGAGAATATTCCTGAAAATTTGAAGTTGACCAGCAAATAGTTTCGGAGTTAGAACATTATTAAGCATTTTTATTTAGTGTAATTGACTCTCAAAGTTTTAACATGTTTTCTGAAACGACGTTTTAGAGCCGTTGAGGAAATACTTTGAAAGTTCCAACATGTCAGAGAATATATATACAAATGATCAGCATGACGCGCTAAGTTTGATCAAGCCATTTCCGTCTGTCTATATAGTAACCAGTAAACTAGTCTCTCAGTTTATGAGAAATCGATTTGACATTTTTCACGTTTTGCTCTACAAGAAGCTGTTTATTTGCGGACACAATATCGGACCACTGTAGCATATATAACTGTCATACAAACCAAACGATCGGAATGAAGTGTTTGCATGGAAACTTTTAATTTGACAAGATATCTTTAAGAAAGTTTACAGCTTATTATCTAAAGCAATGAAACTCCGAACAAATTGTTTAGAACTGACCGATCGAAATCAAGTTATTGTAAAAACTTTGTATTTGTGAAGGTATTATAGCTTCGGTGCAACTGAAGAAGTTTTTCTTATTTATTTGGATTTGAATATTTAATTTAAGTTATAAGTGTTTCTCCGCCAGAAAACTTTGTTGATCGGCTACGGGATCAAGGGAATCCCAAATTTTCAAAAGATTTGCTGGTTATTTAGCTCTCCTTTAATAGTAGAAAGCTCATATACATCTAGCAAGGAATTGAATATAACATATATGCTTAATTTTATAATATATAAATATTTCAAAAGTTTTGTTAAAAGAACGTGATAATAAATATCAACCGAGAATGTTTAATATGACGAAATTTTTCACATGCGCATTTTGCAAATAATCACTACAAATATATTCAAATATAGTAATTAATGATTATTTTGAAACAATTTTGTTATTATAGAAATGCTTTCTTTTTTATTTCAGTGTTGAGCGTTGAGGTGTAACTTTGATTTTGCCCGAGTGAAACGTCAACATATGGGTGCATACTTATGCATAGCATCGAACGGTGTGCCGCCATCGGTGAGCAAACGCATAACATTTATAGTGCATTGTAAGTATTATTTACTGAATATGTATATATATATATATACATACTATATATGTTTATTGTTTGTTTACTATTGATAAACACAAAGAAGAAACACTGCGATGAGTGATCTTTAGTATATGTGAGTATATGAAAATCGTCAAATATAGGAATTGTTTTCAAAATTAAGTGTGCTTAAGCTAAACAGACAAAATCTATGTTTAAGAAATTTAAATAACAATGTGTAGGAAGTTATGTTGCTTGCTTGGTGTAGAACGAAATTGTCTAAAAGGAAACTATGAAAATGTCTCAAACGATTTATTATGAATTAATATATCAATATTAAAGAAATATATGATACTATTGAATGTTTTGTTTAAATTAAAATTTTAATTAGATTACCGAAGTAGATTGATGTTGATGAGATGGAGAACTATGGAGAATTGCTTTTTAATTAAATAAATTAAAATGTAAATAAGAATAATTTGTTGATGAGTTTGTCTACGTAGAGTAGCTTAGATCATAAGTGAAGCATATATGGCTCATTCTCACAAAATATCTGAATTAAGCAATTTGATAAATATTTTGAATTTATTTTCAGTTTTTGTATCAATATATTTTCTACTTGTCCGCTATAATGACTAGCGTATACAAGCTAATGTCTACAAAAATTTGATGAGCTCAAAGGTCTTAAATTTTGCTGCAAATACACTACTTTAAAAGGGTGTCGAGTAAGATTTCGAGAAAATTTAATTTATATTAAAAATCCAATCCTATTCTTTAAACTATAATTTTTGCATAAAACTAAATAAATAAAAGAGAATTTTACTATTTAATAATGTTTCTCTTCAAATGAAGAAATTGAGAGAAATGAGAGAATGATTTTAGAGTAATTCCTAGAATTTAGTATATTTTATTTATCATACAAATTAATTTGTTTAATTTATACTAGTACAGATATAATATAACATCTAGTACATTATAACAAAAATACATTACGCAATTCTGGTTTGTAAAATCATTAAGGACATCTTCTGTTTTTATTACAGCGTATACATATATAACTTTCCATAAAATTCGAATCAATTATTTTGAAATCTGTATTTACTTTCCACCAAATAACATATCTAAAATATTATGAAGCCTGATTTATTGGAAAACAAAATCTGTAAGCTTTGATTAAATAAAATAATAACTATTATTGTTTTTAATATCTGCAATAATTAACAATAATTACAATTTTACTTAATATAAATTCAAGTTATCGCTGTTATAGAAATATATTTATATTTGAAGCTATTTCAAAAGTCACTTAAACGCACAGATGTGCAGAGTCGCTTTATATTAATATACAACAAATAAATAGCAACACTACTATTTGATAAATAAGAAATAAGTAATAAAAATTTAAATTATTTTGAAGATTAAAAGCAGTTTAGTGTCATAAAAATAAATTATGCTCTATCGTTATTTTATTCTGTAAATATATTTACTTTAAATCATAAGTGATCTTTGTTATTGAAGGTTAGATAAACTATTCAAGACTCTAAGGTTCTCATGTGAAAGCTTTTAACTATATTACTCTTCGAATGGAAGAATAGAAATTAATCGTATTTTTGCATATTTAATATTACAAGTTAGTATTAAAATAAATGTTCAACCAAAGAAGAAAGAGTACATATTCAAACAGCTTTTATATTATAAAATGAATAGTAATGTGTTATAGTTCACGTTATATATTTAAATTTTACTTTATAATCATTAAATATTAGATTATAATATTTTATAAAATTTTCAGTCCCCCAATGATAAAGTGCAAAATCAGCTCATCGGTGCAGTGGAAAACAAATGTAACTTGAATGACTAGCTATATCCTAAGTTAATTAATTACTGGACGAGACGAAGACATATAGCCACCAGGTAGTAGTTTAAAATACAAATTCAAAAAGGCTAAAATAATGAATACTTGCTTTAGCGAGAGATAGAACAACTATATTTTTAGTATTTAAACACAAACTGATAACATGATTGTGTGGTTTTATGAAACCACGTTGAATGTAAAACTTTAGATTGTACATATGCCATTGACAATTTTGGAAAATTTCTGATTAAAGTTGTTAAAGCGTTTTAACAGGAAATGAACAGTATACAAGTTTCTAACTATAATTTTATTTAATTAAATTATTAAAACAACAAAAATTATAGAAGAATCTTTTTAATTAAAAGCAAGCGGATCAACAACAAAGCAATAAAATCTAAACAATTGAGTTGAAAGAAATATCAGTATTCATATTTATAGCATGTTGTTGAAGCAACAAAAAGAAAGCTGTTATGATAGACGATATACAATATATAGGGGAAACAGAGCATAGATAAAATTTCACTATAATAAATTTATTTAGGTGATTAAAAACTTATTTGAATAACTTATATTCAATTTTTTCTAAAATTTTTAATTAAGTTAATGAAATAATTAAATTAAAATAATTGAAATAACAAATTATTTTTCAAGAAACTTTATAAAAACTTAATCACTTTAATTTCATTAATTACCAATAAAATCTACTTTTAATTTATTTTCAAATTTCAACTTCTTCCTAATAGCTACAATATTATGCTGTTACATATTTTACAATATAATATGTTTTTCTTTATATTATATATATTACATATTTAAAAGAGCGTATGTGATTAGACAAAGCAAACACTAAGCTGTAATGCGACATGCGCATCACATACATCTAGACAAAAATTTACGATAGATAATAAATACAATAATTTAATGAAAAAAGTTAAAATTAATTTTCTACCTTTATGAACAAAAGAAGTTTTATGGTAATTTAATATTTACTAATTAAATTAATTAAAATTTCAAAAATTCCTTCACATAAATCATACATGACAAGTTTTCATTAATAACTTAATTGTCAATAAAATTATTAAAACACTTTTAATAATTTAAAATACAACTCGGCCTAACTATACACAATATATCTGTTTTATTCCACAACATTTTGAAATAAGATATGATTTTTTTTGAAACCCTTTTGAAATGAAAATTTTGTTTTGCCAATTAATTAGCCAAACTCAGTTACTAACTTAATTAATAACATAAATGCAGCATGCGCATATACATACGCTCAACGATTTCACAAAATATGTGCCAGCAATGATTTAACTAATTAAAATCAGCGAAATGTTGCGAAAAGTTCATGCATAACTAGCCAGAAATGTCCACACGTTGACACCTCAACAAAACATGCAGAACACGCACACATAAGTATACATATATACAATACCATACACATCAGTGATCTATGTAACGAATAATTAAAATTGTTGACAAAAATAGTTGCACATGAATCACCAGGCAACCGTACCTTAACAAAACCTCAGAAGGTCAGATCTTCATAAATGTGCAATGCATACATACAAGTATGTATTGGTAGTTGTTTTCAACAAAAACTAGCAGATTTATTTCGTGCTGAAAGCCGCAACAGAAAATTAATTAAATAGCAAGCGACAACGGAGTGAAATTTTGTCTGCTGGGAGAAAATGTATCTAGAATGGAGATCGAGTGATAAGTTATTTTTACGAAGAATAACTTATCTGCGCTATAACACTGTATTGTCACTAAAAGTAGCTTTATCTACATTTTTATACTTTCACCTAATCATTCTGTGTAATACCAAAACAGATGAATTAAAAGCATTTGAGAAAGTTTTATAAATGCTGCGCGTAATTATATACAGAATTTTCCAAGAGATGATAAATAAAACACAGACTAATTGCAACGGAAATTCAAATGTTTTTTATGTAGTGTGAAGTAAAATCGATACAATTAAGTTCTGAATATAAGATGATACAAATATCCTGCACGACTTCTTTTGAAGGAAATGAATTCGATGAAACCAATTTTCGAGTACCTTTTCCGCTAAATTAAGTCGTATATCATGAATAGCAGGTTCAATATTAACTTATTTTCAAGCTTGAAGAAAGTCTGGTTTATTGCTAAAGATCGGTCATTTTAAATAACCTCATAAGAAGTAGTCTAATGCTGTTAAATCATAACCTCTTGGATGTCATTCAATGTCACAATTTCTTGAAAATATCGAAACTCCAAACTTTTCTCGCAATAATTCGCTTGTTGCACGTAGCACCGTTATGTTGGAACCAGATGTTTTCAAAATTAACTTCCTCCAATTGCTTTCATAAAAATTTGGTTACTATCGATCTGTACTACTCTCCATTGACAGCTATGGTGTCACCAGCTTAATTTCGAAAGAAGTATGGAGGAATGACTGCACCAGACCAAAAACCACACCAAAATGCCAATTTAGGTGCATGTAACGGTTGTTCATAAATAAATTGTGGATTGTTTTTATACTTGAATCCACAGTTTTGTTTATTTACCGCACCACTTAGATGAAAGTTAGCCTCATCGAATAAGATGATTTTCTTAAAAAAATCGTTATCGTTTTCAAGTTGTTCCAAGACAAAATCAGCATATTCACGACGTTTATGGTGGTCCAATGGCTTCAGTTCTTGAGTGAGAACAAGTTTATACTGATACAAATGCAAGCCCAAATCCTCTCTCAAAATCCGCCAGGTTGTGGTTTGAGACAGTCCCAATTTTTGAGAACGTCTTGGAATCGACAAATTGCGGTCTTAAGCAACATTTGCCTCAACGACTGCAATTTTTTCATTACTTCGAGCGGTTCTTTGTCTTATTGGCACTTGAACATTTTTCATAACATATACGCTCGAAATTTTGAACCATTCAATGAATAGCTAGCTCAGAAGGACAATTATTACGAACATAAAATGGCAGAAGCGTATGAAAATTTCTAATTGGAGAACGATTATTTTGATAATAAAATGGAATAAGTTGTAAACGTTGATCTTGCGTATATCTTTCCATGATGAAATTGTTAACATTACAGCATACAATGAACAAAATTTCTAGATCATGACATATAAAAAATGACCGAAAAAATTTCAATAATTTTGACTTGCAAAGCGACTTTATAGGTAGATACGCTTCGCATCCAATACTTAAAATATCAATAATAATTCCAATAAACTTAAGTTCCACAAATGAAATTTTCTCTATTAAGCAGTATCTTAAAATTTTATTTTCAACACGATTCGAAGCTTAAAATTTTAAAAATTATATTTTCTAATTGAAGTGTTGTCACAAACACTACTTGACCGTAGACCAAAAAGTGTATTGTATCATTCCAGCATGAGCATCAACCTAACTTTTTAATTAACTGATTTAACCGAAAACTTTTTCGTGACACACAAAAGCACACAAACCGTAATACAGCAAAATAGCCACACTAGAGTTTATGAAACTCTCTTACGCTGGCTGCACTTCAGTGGCTGCACTAATGCTCCCGCTGCGCATAAACACATACCAACAAATAGGTATGTTTATAATTGTGTGTATGTGGGTGATACATATTTCACTGGTCTACGTTTTTGCATAATCACTGCAACGGTTGTTTTATGCTTTTTCTCTGGATTTCTGTGGTTACTTTGGTTGCCGCAAAAAAGGGCTGTACACTTATATTTATTTTCATACAAGTATGAGAATGCTGGCACATAATTGCATACATTTAGGGGCATATACAAAGTAATGTGTGAAGTTACTTGTAAAAAGTAGTTAACTTTATTTTGCAAAATTTTCATGACTCTTTATTTGTATCTTAATGGGTAGCACTTGCTGATGCATAAAGAGTCTCAAATGCAAATTATGACTTATATTTAATTATACAAAGTTAAGGCACAATATTTTTAACCACTTTAGTATAACTAAATTTCAAAGCTATCGATATCCGATTTAAACAATATGTTTGGAGCTTATCGAGCTATTTCTGACAATAATTTATGCCAAGTTTCATTCAGATATCTAACCAAATCGAAAAGTTTTGATTTCGATTGATTAACTTGTTTGGCAGCTATATGCTATAGTGGCCCGATCAGAATAATATGCTCGGAGATTATGGCATTTTCTTGGACAATAACTCATATCAAGTTTTGTGAAGACATCTGGCCAAATAAAAAAGTTGTTAATATAAGGTTTTGATTTTGGTACCGAACAGTTTTTATGGCAGCTTTATACTATAGGGATCCAATCCAAATAATACACTCGCCGAATTTCGTGCAGTTATCTTGTCATATAAAAATTTTTTTCATAAAAGAACTTGATTTTAATCGTTAAGTTTGTATGGCAGCTATATGCTTTAGTGGTCTGATATCAAAGGATAATTCCGACAAATAAGCTGCTCCTTGGAGAAAAAAGGACGTGTGCAAAATTGCAAATTGATACCGCAAAAAATGAGAGAATAGAACGCGTATACACAGATAGACGAACAGGCAAACGAACAAGGCTAAATCGACTCAGTTCGTCACGCTGATCATTAAGATGTATATTTATAGTGTCTCCGACATTTCCTTCGAGGTGTTACAAACTTCATGGCAGACTCAATATATCCTGCTAATAGTATAAAAATATAAATCGAGTTTGGTCATTTTTCTGTAAACATTTGTGTATACTTGGCCATGGCCAGTCAAAATATGAACCAAAAGGTTTAACATGTTTGGCTTTATATATGTGTACGAAAAAGCGTAAGAGCAAGCGAGCGAAATGTGTTCGAAAAAGCTCTATGCTCTGTTTAAATGCTAATAATTTAATTAGCATTTTTGTAGCGACTTTTAATTGGTGCTAATGTCCTTACATGCAAATGTGAGCAGACTTAGACACATAAGCTGTGGAAAAGCTGCGTACATATGTATAAAAGAGAGCAGATATTAGCATATTAAATACAGTTAGGGTATATTATGTGTATGTATATATGATTTTAAACTTCTACTACGAAGCGCCAGCCTTTAATAGTACTAACACATGCTAGAGCTCAGTGCGCATACATGCGAAGAAAGTGTATAAATATCTAATACTAATTTTGAGCTTTTATTTTTACTTTTTTCGTAAATCTCACTTTTGTTAAAAATAAAAATCTACTAAAATAATTTATTTGATTTTGTTCACAACTAACACCTAATTTGAATTTTTACCCTTTCCATTGCAGGTGTCAAATATACATCCGGTGTAACGGAAATTGGCGAATACCGCAATTCAATGCAATTGCATATTAGTGACTTGACGCAAGCAGAATTTGGAGCTTATCGTTGTGTGGCGAAAAATTCTCTGGGCGATACCGATGGCACCATAAAGTTATATCGTAAGTTAATAAACGTTCTTAGTTAGCATTGTTAGCATGTAGAGAGCTTAAATTATGAATTTTGACTATCATAAATGTGTGTTTCAGTTTTTGAGGAAATATCGAAAAATTCACTTCTTTAAAAACAAAGACATACCGAACTTTGGTAACGAAATTAAACATAAAGAGAAGTTTAAAAATTATTATTATTATATTTTTACTTTTTATAATAATTATAGCTAAATCAAAAAATTTAATTATAGCAGATTTTAGTTGCATACGTGAATAAGACTGCAAGAAGCCTAGATTAAAATCATACTTAAAGTCATATATACAAACTTTATATATCTTATACTGTGTGGTCCAAAACCTTATAATAAACTTCCATATCACTCCTTAACCGACTCTAAAAGTCTACCATATTTTCCGTTATCTCATCTGCGACTTATAGGTCTTTTGTGTAAATACCGTGCCATATTCATGAACAAACCACATCACACTAAAAGAACTTTAATTGCAAATAGTGAATGGCGGAAAAAATGTGTGGGCAATTGGGGTAAGATGGAGTTAACCACACCACTTCCTAAGATGAATTTTAATTTTAAAAAACTCGTTACCCAAATTCTCTTCTTCGTTTAGAATGTTTTAAATAAATTGCCGAATTGAGCTTTTCAACTACCCCTGAAATGAAAATTACACGAGTTTTTATTTTGTAGTCAGCAACTCGCTCAATACTAGATTTCAATAGATATAATTCTGAATAGATATAGATAGACCTATTATAGCAATCTTCGAATTTTTTAATACCATTGACTTTTGAGCTTTTGCTTTAAAATAAGACTCAGTCTAGGCGATTGTTTGATTGCGAATATTCTGAGACCAGAAAAAAGTAATCGAGGGTCAGATTCAATAAGTACTGTCTACAAAAGCAATTCAAAACCCACTTCACGCAATTTGAAATTAAATTTTTTAACTTGAGATATATATATATCTATATATTTTGATTAACTGCCTTTTCTGGTCTTCCTACAATTCTTTTGAAGTTTATACGGCCGTAACATCTCCTGATGGACTTTCTATTGCTCTTGTGAACGATTGCTACGTCCAATGCAGATACTGTTATTATTCTTCAAGGGGTTATATACAGTTAGAAGGCCGAAAAAAAGTCAATATTCCAGAAGTTTTATTGAGAAAACTTCTAAATTTATTGATCCAAAATTTAAACACATATGTGTACATGGCATCTTTTAACTGTATTTTAAGACTTAGTACTAGTAAATATACTTATTTTGAAATGGGCTAAAAGACGTTTTGCTGTGACTATATTTCTGAACTGGATCATCTCAAAATAAAAAACCAAACAGATTTCGTTAAAGTAATGTTAAATCTAGTAATTACTCGAAGGAATAGGTGAAAGAAAATTTTGTGACAAAATGGCGGTTTCTCAAAAAAAAAATCGATTTTTCACCGAATTTTCGGCCTTAAATTGTTTAAAAATATATTTAAGAAGCTCGTGTTAAAATTTGAGACTAATCGGTGACGCCGTTTTCGAGTAATAATGATCACCGACTTCAGAGAAAAACGCGTTTAAAGTTTGGAATGCACTTTACCGCTCCGGTCTTGTACTTCCAAGCACTCTGAAATGCCTTTTCAAATTTCCGTGTAACTTCGAAAATATTCACCGAACCAATTAAGAAAACAAAACATAAAAAAAAGTTGATTTTTTGAAAATTCTAACTCTATGTAACCCCTCAAAGCCCTGAAATTTACATACATGTTTTTTGAAGACTATGTCTAAGTTTATATAAAGTCTATTGAAAAGAAATTGTTTTGGCAGCCTTCTTCCTATTGGCAAAAAACGGGGACAGTTGCTTTTTGCAACATTTTCTTGAAGCCAGTTTTTCACCAAAAAAATCATTCGCCATAGACAAGACATGTGACATTGATCACGGTCCAATTGTTGACGGCATAGTTGCAAATTAAGTGTTTGGTCGCAGGGAAGCAACTTACAGTAGATGAATCCCCGCCAATCCCACCAAGCACATAACAAAACCTTCCTGATCGTCCATCCCAGCATGGCCAGCTTTTGCGCCGCTTACCGCGGTTCGACCACGACCATTCTCGATTCGTGTTGTCATAAATGAGCCACTTGTCGTCACCAGTAACCAACCGCTTCCCAAATGGATTGGATTTGTTGCGATTCAGTAGCGATTCGCAGATGGTAATTCGGTCCATGAAGTTTTTTGCTTTAACACGTGCGGCACTCATACACCGAGCTTCTTCCTGTATCCAGCCTTATTTAAATGGTTTGAAACTGCATATTTCTTGTGCTATGACTAGCGTCTAATCTACACGGTCGGACTCAACGATTTCCACTATTTTATCGATATTTTCGCCAAGGCATTTCTTTTTACCAGTACTTGAATCTATATATATATAATTTCAATCCTAGTCGTATAACTATAGTATAGATGGATTAAATTTTATAGCTAAATTACCAGAGTCTCTAAAACAAAAGAAGCATTTAAACTTTCACAACTATTCAAATGTTTAAAGTAATTTGAAATGAATTATAAAACAAAAATACACATTTGCATTCAAGATCAAATCAGCTTAAAAATAATCCGCGGCACTGCGGCAATGAATGCGACCCCTAAACCGAATAGCGCGGCCAACTTAGCGCATTCGCAAGCTCGCATTTCTTTTAGTGAATTAACTATGGCAGAAATATTTAACCGCTTCGCCGGCGTCGACTCGGTCGTACGCAGACACCTGCGCTTGGACGTAATTGAATTTAAATATTTTCAACCACCACTGCGCGCATTCACGTTAGAGGAGTGGGGAGTGCATTGTATTTTAATGAACTTCATTCATACACATTTCGCGCTCTAGAATGCGACCAAAGAATGCTGACGTAATTTTTTGCGAAATTTTTAATTTTTAACATTTTTTTTTACGCTTTTCATTTGCATAATTTGAATGATTTGTTGTAGGAGTTAGCGTTCAACTGCCGTGATTTTTTTCGACTAATCCATAAAAATTCTTTCCATTCTTCGCAATTATTTTCGCAGGAATACCACCGACTGCTGTGAATTATGTGGAGAACTCCGAAGGACGTTACAAAGGTGAGTGTCAGCGCTGACCAGCGGCTGTCAATAGTGAGTGCTTTATATGCCTTCTGTATATGTGTGTGGGTGTGTGTACATATCGACATATATGTGTGTTTGTTAGTGCGGTAAGAATATGCAAATACAAATCGGCGCACTTCAATGTCTATTCCGCATTGTAGACGCCATTCAACGCTGACGCCGAGGCAAGCAGTAATAGCCACTCGGCATAATTTTTTAAAACTTTTTTCTTCGCATATTTCTTTATGAATATGTATGTGGCTTAAGCACCATAACTAAAGTTTGGTGCACTCTCACAGCTGAAGCGGTGGCAATGCCTGTACGTGCAGACTAGACGCCCCTTACATTTCGGTCGGCTTTTGTGACATTGTGCACGTGCTGTACAAGAGAATATATGTATATATATATGTGTGTGTAAGAGAAAAAAAATATTCGTTGCCTTAAAAAGTGCGAAGCAAATAAATTATTTATTTTCGGCTTCAAACAAATCCTCAGGCGGGCAAATTTAATCGCCACCAGGCAGGCGTGTAGTGCAAACAACGACAGAGCTCTCAGTTTTGAGTAAATATCGTAAGCGCAAGGTGAAA
>NW_021678078.1:441416-531664 GCF_001188975.3 Bactrocera oleae | reverse complement strand
GGTGAAGACACAATGAATCATAGTTCGACAGTTATGCACAGTGTGTACAAAAATATAATAAATAATATTTTGAGATTAGGTTGAGATACATAGGTATATGCGAGAGCTGCAGACACCAGCAATAGTAAAAACGTAAGATTCCAGCTGTAATTACTTCAAATTAAGCAGAGTTTTAAAAGTTCCATTCAGCCAAATCAAAAGTAAAACACTCTATAGCAAAGTTTTCTATAGTACAGCGTGGCTCTCGAATCGTTACCAACCTCATACCGGTCTATATACTAGTAGGAAATCGCGGCTGAATCCCCTTTGGACGGAAATGAGGTACTGCAAAGCATGGTATCGCTGCACTATCCAATCAAAAGCATTCATTTTAAAAAACTTAGATAGTAATCTGTCAAATAAAAAAAAGTAAAAAAAAGAAAAAAGTTAATACGGTTTCCTTTTGTAGCACGATTCGTGCGCCATCCTGTAGATAAGTATTGCCTAACATTCACTCAAGACCGGATATCTCTTTACCCTCATAACCCTAACTAGTAATTGTAAAGGATATAAAGCAACACTCATGTACCCATCGAGAAATAGAAGAAAAAAATTTTGTCAGCTTATTGTATTTACCTGCCCCGTTGAGGTCGAGAAGGCAAACACCTTAAGATAATCAATAATATATATCTCTGCTTGAAGCAAAAGACGTTAAAGGAAGACCTTATGTCATAAACAACCACAAATACAGCTCGTATCACAAAAATAATATGGTACTTTTAGAAATGAAAACCGTTAGTCATATGACCTTTGAGACCTCAACTTCAGAGACTTGGCAAAGTTGAATCGGCAAAATTTCGAACATGTGCAAACCATGATAAAGCATTAGCATTACCTTTGCGTATACACAAACTTCAGCTGGTTTAGTTGGAACAGCGAAATTCTAATCTAGGAAAAATTGTACCACTTGGGTATAAGAAAGAAGCTTAGGAATTGCAACAAATCCACCTAGTTGTTGAGTGGTGCTTACTTGGGTCCCACTTGGAAGCACAAAGTACGTAATACGGAAATAACAAAGGTTTTATTTTGACCTTTTCTTTTAAACAAGCACTTAGCAAAGTTATCATATAAAACCTAGTTCTTCAAATAATGTCAGAAAAAATTATATATATCGTCTTATTAAATACTACTTGGAGTATTAACACTATATCAATGATCTTAATACAACTCAATTAATGTCCGCAAATAAAGGATTACTTTTAATCAAATTATGATGAAAATATATATATACTTATACATGTATTCGTCGGAAACCATGGTTTATTTTAATGAACATTCAATGAACTCTTGCTGCGTTCCTCGGAGTGAACATTTAGGCCACGAGCGGCTTAATTTAGTGAATAAAATTGCTGCTTTTGTATTGTTCAAACAATGAGTGGTGCTACAAAAGGTTCAGCATCTTCTTGATAAACCTCAAGACGAATATTTTTGGGAACTTTTTGCTTAATCTTTTGAGTTAATCGTCTTAATAAAAGTAACGTTTGCAATAAATTAGCGCTACGAAAATATTTTTTGTCATAATTTCAATTGTTCTGTAGCAGTAGTTCCGTTTGAAATCGAAATTTCTGTCGTAAGATTAATTTTTTGTAGATGTAGTCATAAGAAAGACTAGAACAGCAAAGGCGATATAAAATAAAATACCTATATAGATAATAGGAAAAGAATATGTATTTAAGATGTGATTACTGCGTATTTCAAAATTCGGTGAAATAAATCTTAAATTTTGATCTATATTTATACCCTAGTACCATATTTAGTCTACAACACACAGAAAGAAACGTCGGAGTCCAATAAAGTACCATATGTATTATATAAATGATCATTAAATTCGTCAATTTATCTAAATCTCTCTATATATACGCGAACAAGTCCCTCAATTTTTGAGATATCTTTCTGAAATTTTTACGTATTCTTTTCTTTCCAAGACACTGCTCACTTGTCAGAATAGGCGATATCGGACCATTATAAGATATAACTGCCGTACAAAATGATTGATCAAAATTTAGTACTTGTATGGTAAACTTGAATTTGTTTTTTAAGTACGATTATAATATGAATAAGATAAGCTTACTGCTTCTCGTATAGTCTGTCGACTAGTTAATCATCCGAAGAGTATAGGACAGCAGCTTTTAGGGATGCCAGGTTGGATGCCAAATTATATATTCAGGAGATTTGTAGATGTGTGATACTAAGCTGAACAGACTTCTACTTACCTATATAGGTTATCTGTAGAGATAAGGTTGCCTAACTAACAGAGGTTTTGATCCAAACTGAAAACAAAATATTTGCGATATAACTTTGCTTTCAAAGAAATGTGTAGTACAAAGGAACGGATTTAAATTATTAAGACACTCATTAAAGAATTATATCCACTACTTCGTTTTTTTTTCTTTTTGGAAGAGGCAATTTATTTAAGGACCGCTGAAAAAAGCGTCAGGCGATAAAGAAGATTTTTCGGCTTAAAATGATCTCAAATCCAAAAACTAAATAAATAGATATATTAGCAAAATAAAAAACCCAAAATTATATCAATATTTAATAAATAATTTCTTTATATTACCTGGGCAGTATTTCTAAGAAGGTTATGTGAAAATTTGAAGACGATCGGTCTCCCAAAACAGCGTTTCATAGAAAACTTTGTACCAGATTAATTTAAAATTTTCGACGAATATTCCCAAATACTCGTATATATATACATCATTTGATAATTGCCAAAAAATAAATGTTTTTAGCTTGTTAAATATATAAATGTGGATGAAATTAGGCCACTGAGAGCTAAACTGAGCACTTGTTCATAAAAATAATTTCTTAAGCGGCTGTAAATTTAAATCCACCGCTCAGTGCTCCAATATTTTAAGCTCTCAAATTTTCCACCTAACACACATATACAACAAATAAGCCCACTGTGCGCCCGCACTAATCGTCTTTCTTTGCATACGAAATATGAAATGTATAATTTACGCTTTGAAAGCATTTCTTACTCAACCGAAAGTGCAATTTATTTAGTCATTTTTCACAACATTTACACTTTTCTTTAACGCGTTTACCACAATTCCACACGGCGTTTAGGCAACAACAAAAAACGCATCAAGAGCTCGGAACTCTATCACCAGTCGAAGGCGTCCGACGGCGGCAGCGTGGATATGGAAAATCCCGGCAAACGAAAAGGTGAGCAGATTAAGATTATTTACTTACTTATTCATTCACTTACTCTAACCACACTTTGCAAATACTACTTGCAAATAATACCCGGTTGAACTTTTCGCTTACTTTGCTTCCTTGTATTTATGTATGTACTTGTATGTGTAAATATGAGAGTGTGCTTCGTATTTTTACCTATTTGTACGAGTGAGACTAGGTATTCCAAAAATTATCGGCCACTTGAGACACACATTTACCTACAACAAATATAAGGTAAGCTCTGACCAAAAATCTTTTCTCAAACATAAGCTGAGCAAAGCAGCAGTTTGCCTTCTCCCCAATTATTCGACTAAACGAGCAGGAAAGAAAAAAGAAAAACTTACAAAAACACCAAAAAAATTCTAGTACAAATATAACCACCGAACTTGAAGTACCGTTGAGTTGGCTGTTATACCACAAACTTTCTAATTGTATATCAATAAATGTTCACTTCTTTTCCATTCTTCGTCCACAATGTTTGTCTTTTACGCCTACCGAACCAATTTTGTACGACCATTTAATGATTTGTAAATAATCCACGTTGGATTTTTTTTTTTTTTTTGTGGGGGGTTTGAGTCAATTTTATACTCATTTAGTATATTGACGGTTATGCAATATAATGTTCATTATAAGCCAAAAGTTTTCTGTTGAATTGTTTGTATAAAAAGAAAAATATTGTGGCAACACTACCTACATAAATGTTTTCCCAATAAGAGTGATATGACTAAAAAACAAAAACACACTAATTGTTAAGGAAATTCAAATATTTTTTTATTTAATTTAAAGTACAATCAATACACTTAAGTTCTGTTCTTTTGAGTACGTTTTCAAATAGTAGAGACTGAGATACGAAATTTCCTTCCCAATAATAAGGAAAAATTAGGAAACTGAAAATCGGAAGACCTTTCTTTTTATTTTAAATTCTCATACTTGGCGAGAATTGTTTTGAGGTGTTTACAATTCATAATGAATAGACTCACGCCAGAACAACGCTTGCAAATAGTGCAATTTTATTTCGAAAATAATGGTTCTCTGCGGAATATGTATCGCGCACTATGTTGCTTTTATCGTCGAGCGCACTTCCGGTTGAATGGCTACGTCAACATCCAAAACTGCCGCTTTTGGAGTGAAGCTAATCCTCAAGTGTATGTCGAAACACCGTTACATCCATAAAAACTGACTGTTTGGTGCGATTTATGGGCTGGTGGAATCATTGGTCCATACTTCTTCAAAAACGATTATGGCCAGAACGTTACAGTCAATGGTGATCGGTATAGAGCCATGATTACTAACTTTTTCATTCCTGAATTGAACAACCATGATGTCCAGGAGCTGTGGTCCCAACAAGACGGCGTAACATTTCACACAGCTCGTGCCACAATCGATTTATTGAAAGACACGTTTGTTGACCGCCTAATTTCACGTTTTGGAGCTGTGAATTGGCCTCCAAGATCTTGTGATTTAACACCGCTAGACTACTTTCTGTGGGGTTATGTAGAGTTATTGGTCCATGCGCATAAGCCACAAACGCTTAACCATTTGGAAGGCAACATTCGAGGTGTTATTGCCGATATACGGCCACAAATGTTGGAAAAAGTCATCAAAAATTGGGAGTCCAGATTGGACTACATCCGAGCCAGCCGTGGTGGTCATATGCCAGAAATCATATTTAAAATGTAATGCCACAAGATTATCTTTCGAATAAATAAAATGCATGTCAATCGAATAATCCATCGTTGTTTTATTGCAATGTAAAGTTCTATACCTCTTAAAAAAACACCCTTTACATATATACATATTATATTGAAAGCTTGCCACATGAATAGTGTTACAAGAGACAATTAAGCTTTTCAAATAAAACATTATTGACAGAGATAGACGTAGTTCATATATATATTTTTTTTCGAAATATTTCCAAAAAAAAGTGATGTCCGTATTATATTTATGTCAAATAGTAATTTAAACTATAAATGATTCACGAAAAGCGAGTTGTACTCATATTTATCTACATCACCGAAAAAGCAACATTTATGTGTTTGATATTATTGTGTCAAAGCAAATATCACAATTGAAGTCGTAATATTTAAAATGCTAAATTTAACAATTTAGCAATCTAAATTTTAGTAAGGACTGCTCAAGTAAATTTAAAAGCGGACTCTTTTCAAAGAAGTACAACAATTACATGTATAAGCCGATTAAATATTATAAAGGTGTGTGCTGATATACGCAAAGTTTTTCTGAGGCTTTTTTCTGAACTTTTCACCAATAAATTAATTCGTCATAGACAGGAATTGGTTATAAGCACTTGATGTCTGGGAAGGACTAGAACGTGGCTTCCTTTTGTTTCGAGTCCAATGTTTCAAAATGGTTTTTTGTAAAATGTTAGCTCCTGGGCAATCAATACAGTGCTTACAAGAAGGTCGGAACCATCTTTAATATCAAAATCACTAGAACTAAATCGACCAACATTGTGGCTGATTGGTTGTTATAGTATTAGGACCATAAACACTATAAACACTTTCACCTACTTTATTGTGTCCGAATTTCAATAATACATCGCACAGATTGACCGCTATTGTCCAAAGAATGGTTTTTTGATCATAGGGTGGCACACGTTAAACGCACTATCGTGATCTCTGTGATGTATTTAGTTATCGATTTATCAGTATTTAATAAAAACGTTATTTGAAAATTGAGCAGGGTCACACTGTCGATAGCAGAGTCTAAAAGATATGTCCTGGGCGAATTTAGTTACTATGGCTTTAGCAGCGTAGAAAATATGTGGACAAGCACTTTTTAAAGACTTTCATACCACAGATATCCCTTTTTAATACGATTCCTTGTACTAAGTTAGCGTCTTGTATCTTATTATAGAGCTTAGTTTTGCCACTTCATATGTTTTCTACTAATGGCGTTTTGTGGACGTGGCAATGGTGTAATAACACCTGGAGCGATCAACGATTAAGTTTTAAAAATATTCGCTCAAGTAGCCGATCTCCAGAAGGACCTGCGGAAAAAGGTGTCTGGCGGTGAGGAAGATATTTTGGCGTCATATTAACTGAAACCAAAAACCAATGAAATTTAGTATTATGATAGATGAATATCCGTAACGTTCGAAGAAATAGTGAAAATTTTAATTTTTGTGAAAATGGCGGCTTCCCAATTAAAAAAATTCATTTTTTGTGCGAAAATTTACAATTAAAAGTGGCTTAAAGAATAGAAATTATTGTCAAAAATCTTATTTACGCTATTATTACCTGAAAAATATATTTAAGAATGTCGTGTGAAAATTTCAAGCCGATCGGTTCAGCATTTCGGAGAAATTTTCCTCATCGACTCCGAAAACAGCGTTTCAAAAAAAACGCATTTGAAGTTTTGGGCCTACTTTCGATTGTTATCCCTCGGAGACGTCCTTACTAATACGGTCATATCTCCGAAACTATTTGTCGGGTGAACTTGAAATTTTCGGAGAAATACATGTACATTCTAATTTTTGAAAATTACAAGTGGATATAACCTCTTAAATTCTCCAAATGTACATTATTTTTACTTATTTAATAAATAAATAGTCTGTTAATAAAAAATCGAAAAAAATGCATTTTTGTTTACTTGCAAGTGTATATAATCTTTCATATTTTCAAAAGTATAATTTTAAAATTTTTCGTAATACGAGGCCATTGACCTTTGTAAATTCATCACACACTCACACAGCATTATTTATTTACATATATTCCTATATATATCATGAAACTATCACTTTTTCACTAAATCGAAGTCTCAAAAATATATTACTTAATATCTCTACAACAATTTTTCTTTTTCTCTCTCTCTCTCTCTCTCTCTTTCTATTCCTACCCAGATATGATGCTTGGCAACGAATTGGATGATGGTTTCTACGACTCAGCTGCTGCGGCTGTAACGTATTGTCAACAACATAAATTGACAGTGACAACAATGGCGTTGTTCACAATGTTGTTACTGTTCAGAAAAGTTGCGGTACTGATTGACGTCTGACAGTTGCTGAGCGCAGAGCTACTGATACACTGATGACATTGTGGTTGCGTTGACGTATGAGTAACTGTTAAGGCTAAAAGGATTTACTGTAAGCTGGTGAATATGATTTGTATGTGCTTGTATGCAAATATTGCTGCAATGAATTTGTGCAAGTGTGTAAGTTGCGAGTATTAAGTGGTTGCCATATTGCAAGTTAAAATTGTAGAGCACATAAGCAGGTTAGCAATGATAAGCAAATGTATATATATTGCAATTCTTTAGTTTTATTGGTAAATTCTACAAAGTTAAAAATATAAAACTTATAAAGAAATATAATAAATAGAAATTTAAAAGGTACATATTTGAAAAAAAAATTATGTTGGAAAATAATTTAAATTGTTTAGTTTAGAACTAATTAATTTTGAGCTTGAAATTTTTGTAAATAATTATTAATATATAATAAGTATAAACATAGTTATATGTAAAGTGAAAATGTAAATTAATGCTTCCTGATGCAAAAATATGTACGCAAGCCGATATATATTTGTGTAATATTCAGATTGGTTGAACAGTTTCTGCGCTCGGAATGAAAAATTACTGTTTTTGGTACGAAATAAATTTTTTTTACTCAAAATAATCTCACTTAACTTCAATACATTTATTCCAATGATCCTCCAATAATTTTATGCCATCTCTATAATGATTTTCCGGAAGCTCTGCAAATTACCCGTCTACGGCTGTAATAGCAATAGCTTATTCATTCGACGAAAAACGCTTTCCACGAAGGAATTGTTTCAGGCTTCTGAAGAGATAGTGGTCGCTGGGAGCCAAATCTGGTGAATAAAACAACTTTGTGTGCAGGTGCATTGTCTTGATGAAGAATGATTTTTTTTGCTGCAAACCAAAATTAATTCTCCAAGTAAAATTTGAAGGAATCGTTTATCTGAGATGTCTATGGCACTAACAATTTAACGCTTAGTCAAACTTAGATCTTCATTAACAATATTATAAAATTGCTCAATGATTTCTGGTGTGGTTGCGGTTTTTGGTCATCCTTCATGTGGATCGTCTTCAAGTCTAGTAGGACCACGTTTAAATTCACCAGCCCAAAGTTCAACGATGCACTTCTAAAAATTGTTCATAATTTTCCTTTGCTTCTAAACCTTTCAAAACTAAGAATCTAATCACTGCGCGATATTAAATTTTTTCCATATTAAAAAAATACTCTAATATGTCAACTTCAAATGGCTTGTAAACAAAGAATTAATTGACAGAACGATTTGTAAATTTGCATGTGTATCAACTTTAGAAAAAAATATTTAGAGCTAATAGTGCTATTTCTAGGTGAAACCAACCAACTTTTCAACCAACCTGTATATATTTATATATATGCTAGAAGTAGAAAAATTAAATTAAATATATTTGATTTTTTGTACGTTATCTTTGAATTTTATATTTTTTTACCCAAATCTCCAAAAAAAATGTACCGTTATTTTAGGGTGTCCGTTATTTCCCAAGTTGAGTTTTTAGCTCTGAAGTTTTCGTTTTTCCCTAAACAAAAAGGTTTCAATGTAAACGAGCTTATTATTTTTAATTCAAACGGTGCATAAAGCATATTTCTTTTCACGTTTATAACTTGGGATTTTTTATATTTTGCATTAAGCAGGCGTGTGGTATTCTCATATAAAATTTTCCTCTCTACAAGAAAATTAAAATCATTTATTTACATGTGCACAGTTCAATTTATGTATCAAATGGCCGGCACATTCATTCAAGTGATTTATATATTCTGTGTTGCTCATACGACATGGCGTACTGTATGTATACAATTATTAAGACCTTTTTTGTAGAGCAGAAATTTATTATCTTATTATACATATTATTATCATTCTATCATTCTCCTGAATTTGCAGGTAGATTTACTTTAGAGATAAAAGATATATTGCAAAAGTACCTTATGATATATATGGGAAAAGTAAAATTATTTAGGCACGATTTAATTTGAAAATAAAGTGCCTGTTTACGCTGGTTCCTTTTGTTTAGAACAAAACCTAAAAAATCAACTTGGGTACTAACGGACATCTTATTTTACTTGACATTTGACATTTTTTATTTTTAAGGATTCTATTATGAATACCCTTTCCTAATTTCTCGGTTGATAAATTATCAAATTTAAACATATAACTCAAAGAAATGCAGTTCTTATTTAACTGATCTTCGCGAGATTTCAACATCTTATCAGAAGCGCGACACAAAAAATATCCACAAACATTTGCTCTTTTATATATGCCAATAGGCAAGTGCAAATTGTTGTGTATTTTTAAATTTGTATTAAATATTTTTACTTGGTCGTACTAAAAAGAAACAGTTTTTATGCAAATTGAATGAACAAAAATAGGTGATACTTTAACACTCAATCGGCTGATAATTACTTAATTCACTGCGTTAACTTATGACTTATTTTACTTTCAAAACACAAAAATTTTTTTTTGTTTTATTAAAGATGATTATTAAAGATAGTATAACCTTAATTTTTTGCACAAATATTTCTTAGCCAAAAAGATTTTACATTTGAAATAAAACAGTTGAACAATTAAAGAGCTTACTTCGAAATTGACAAAAAATTACCAAAATGTAAAGCCAATAGTAGAAAAGGTGAGCGCCTTAGCTTAGCCTTTGGTGAGAAAATGAGGTTCGAAACCACGCTATATTATATATCCTAAACAGGATCTAATCGTATATTAAGTTTGCCATGATGTTTGTTACACCCAAGAGCAAACGTCACATACTCTATAAAAGATATATTTCTATAGATTTAGTCACTTCCGTCTGTCTGTCCGCCTGTTTTTATATATGCGATTCAGTCACTCAGTTTTTAAGATATCGATCTGAAATTTTGCACCCGATCCTTTCTCAATAAGAAGCTGTTTACTTGCCGAAACGACCGATATCGGACCACTATAGCATATAGCTGCGATACAAACCGAGCGATCGGAATCTGGCGCTGGTATGGTAAACTTTTTTACTTGATGAGATATCATCACTAAATTTGGCGCGAGTTATTGTCTAACACAATAATGCAATCTCCAGAAGAATTGTTCAGATCGGACCACTTTAGCACATAGCTGCCATACTAAATCACCGATCAAAATCAATTACTTGTAAAGAATCTTTTGTATTTGTAAAGAGTATTATAGCTTCGGTGCAAACGAAGTTAACGTTCTTTCTTGTGTTTCCTTTTATTTTTGTTATTTTATCTACCTTTTCCAATGGGTTTCAACATACTATGATTTTTACCATATTTAAGGGATTTTGAGTTGGCCTTGTATGGAAATATGTACATCAAGTATAAAGAAGAAGGTGTCAAACTGCCGAAGTTACGAAAGGCTTTTTTGTTTCTCTCTCAAAATAATTTCAAATTTTTACAAATAATTTAGGTAGTTTATAAAAAAATGTTCTTTAGTTTTTATTAATATAGGTACAGAATATATAAACCATAATCTAAGTCATCACATCAAATGAATTAAGCAACGATTATACGCTGCTTGTATGATATGAAAGACTGTATGCACAAAATTCAATGAAATTAAAAACAAGTTCTGTAAAAACGGTACATAGAAAGCATATACATATAATGTAAATAAATTACTCATAAGAGCTGTAAATATAAATAAATAAAAATTAAATTTTGAAACAAAATTAGCAAAGTGAATAAATACCTAAAACTTATGCTATATACATATTAGGTAACTAACGGGAACTTATACCTAAAAGTCTCTATTTGGATTGATTGAAGACCAAAATTCAAAATCAAATCTTAATTTAAATTATGCTTAAGTGTATTTGAGAAAAGTAATACATATATAAATATATGTGAAAGAAAGTGGTTAGATTAAATGAGTTGATTCCAAAAAATATTAACATACATATCATGCAATGCGATTCCAATTAAAATTGTTATAAACAAAATTGAATTAAAAAATCATAAATTAGACAAAAAGAAAATTACCAAATATTAGCAGTTCATGAAATATACACATACACATATATATGCGTGTGTATACATATATATATATTCCAAAGTTGTTCATATATATACATACTTGCCATATATATTGTATAAAAAGTAGTTATGAAAAGAATTGCTACAAAATCGTTAAAATATTATATATAAATACATATGTATGTATGTATATCTGTGTAAGCTTCGTGGCTTAAGCATAAAATTGCGCCAACCCTCTTTGCCCCGCCTGAAATTGCTACGGAGTTAATAAGTAAGTTAATGATAACAAAAAAAAAATTGCTAATATATAATAAACATATACTAATTTATATATTAGTTGACAATTAAATATAGTACATAAATATATATATACATATAGGGCGTAATATTGAAAATTTATTACTGGTTGCATGTTTGCAAAATTATACTCAAGATATTGCAGAAGGTTTTGCGAAAATTTCATTTAGTAATAATATAAACATACATATGTATACATTGAAAGCAAAATAGTATTAAGTTTATCATTTGAGCTGTTTACTAAAAAACGTACTAAATAATATAATGATTATTTGTATGAATGCTATATGAAAGTAATAAAGGAAAAATTGTTTAGAGCGAAAAATTAAAGCATAAAAATTAAACTTGTTTTTTTGATTTGATGGCACCCACCCTGTGTGAACAACAACTTTTGTTAATTTTAACCAAGAAACGATACAAACTGAAACAAATCAAGGAATCAGTGACGCTTTACATTCAAAATAGAAACCAGCGGGCTCTGCATCCCATGATCTGGATGCGATAACGAAATTGCCGTATTTGTGAACAGTATGTACATAAGTGCATTCCAGGTCGCCATGAGACGCCACTGAAATGGCTAAGTTGACATTGTTTCAAAAAACCATATTTGACATTTGTACTGATTGAGAATATACCCGGTTTTTTGATTTCAAATCACAATATCAGATTATCGTACTAAATTTTCATATATATAAGGTGAAATACCTAGGGCTTATCCTTGATAGAAAGCCTTCATGGGGTCCAAATATTGAGGAAAGAGTAAAGAAGTCATCGGTTGACTTATATTGCTGTAGAAGACCTATAGGGAAAAAGTGGAGACTCTCATTAAATTTAGTGTTTTGGCACTACGAAACCGTAGTCAAACCAATAATGTTCGATGGTGTATTCATCTGGTGGTAGGCGCTCAAAAAAGCTGCACATGCTAAAACGCTTGAACGTGTCCAAAAAGCGGCTCTTATCGGCATCTCCGGTGCACGACGGACCACACCAACATTGGTACTTAATGCCATTATAAACATAACTCCCCTCGACCAGAAGGTGTATTGCTGCGAAGTGTGCTCTAAGGCTCAGAAAAGTTGGGTTTATAAAGGAATCTGAATAAAGACACGACGAAGTTCTTTCCTCCTTCAAAAGCATTCCTGAAAACTTGGATCACTGCGTTGCAGAGGCCACCCGCGGCGGCTTTTTCTCTGCTCACATACCGACGAGGGAGATGTGGATGGAGAGAAGTCGCTGGAACAGAGTCGCAGTGAGCTTTTTCGCGGTTAGATCGATGCATGGAGAGAAAGTTGACGGGAGAGTTTACTGTTAGGAGATATCCATGAATTTTCAGACAGAAGTGGCTGCTATCAAGGTAGCGGTGAACGTACTGCTATGAAATACAGCCTCTTTCAGGGAGCTGAGCATTTACTCTGATAACAGCGCGGCAATACCAGCGCTTGCGAGTTCCCTTCGACCTAGAGTAGAGCCCAGGAGGTCGACTGAACTACTTACCCTCTTTCCGCAATCGTAGGAGTTCTTACTGGACACTGTCCAATAGGTATTCGATAAGGCTAAAAATCTTGTCGGACGCTAGTTGTCAAAGTTTTATGGAGGAGGGTGAGGTGGAAACATCCAGGCTCTTTCTCCACCACTGTCCAGCCTTTGCAAGACTGAGGCTGAAACATCTCGGTAGTCTTATCTTTGGCGAACCAACAGAAATAGCTGAAACTGACATAAGCCGTCTCAACGAATTCATGATACGCTCAGAGCGATTTGTAAGTTTTTTATCTCTCCAAGGGAAATCTCTCTTAGGATCGACCTCTTAACCTAAACTAACCTAACCTAACTCAATTGCCATCGCCAACAGAATATAAAAGGTTAGAAAAGTTTCCACATTTATTCCATTTTTAACTCAAACGAAACTCTCTTCAATTTTAGTTTAGATACAAATTGAAATAAGATTAGTTATTGCAGGTTACTTAACGCATGAAGATCTATATTATCACAATAAAAAACAATATACACAAAAGGAAATCCATATTGGTCATCCGAAAGCTATCAGTTTATAGAATTGAAAAGAAGAAATTCGCTCCTAATTTGCCATATATAATATAATATATAACCCTATATCGAATAGTTTTAAGTGATACAAACAACCGTTAGGTGAACAAAACTATTTTACTCTGTACCAACATATTGCAAGAGTATAAAAAGAAGCTCGATGTATACGTACCACAAGCCGATTTTTCCTCTGCGAAGCGCTGTTGAATCGCAACAAAATCGATATATTTCTGAAGCAGAGGATTATCATTTTATGACCTACTTCCCTACAACGGGGAAAGCCTTAATTCGGACCACAAGTGATTACTACCTAGCTGGTAGAAAATTTGCCTCAAAAGTAGCTATTGAAAATTGACGCTATACTAGGATTTTTGCCAATAGGAACGAAGGCTCCTACTTGTATAATATAATCATTATGAAATTGCATTCAAAATGGAAACAAGTTACGGATAAAACGGTGCATATTTGCCCTAAATCCAAACATTGTTACTAAGCCAAATAAAAAATTGATTGCAAAAATTATGGATTTTCTTTTCTAGGACTTACATAATATGGTTATTTTAATTAACCTTGCAAAGGGCAACAAGAGAAACTCTGTATGTGAGTTCGCGTTTTGCAGAATTCGATTATGATGAGATGAGCTGAAATCCGGGTGACTATCTGTCCTATCAGAGGATCGCAGTAACAAGTGACACCAGTTGATACATTTTTTTTTAGGAATTGGCGTGTTAATGTACATGTCTTTCAAACCGTTGACGCTAATTTACTGGGACTTACTCTTTTTAGCCCTTTTTATACGCTGTGAAAATGGATAAAATCAGGTAATAACCACGCCCACTCTCCATAAAACGGTTATATTGAAAACGCACCATAAGCATTTCACAACAAAAATGGTGGAGAAGAGATTTATAGAAGAAGATGTCAAAATTGGACAATGGGCTTGGCAACGCCCACCATTAGGTGAAATCCTACAAGTATATCTCAGGAACTAATACTTCAACCAAAATTGGTATGTGAAGTTACCCAACCATTTTTATCGCGTACTTCCAATATAACGCAACTTTAAATTTCATCTGATTTTTTCACTTCTAGTATACAAATCAAATATCAATAAATATATTGGGATACAATTTTGCACAAGTAGTGCGCTTAAGGTATTTCACCTTATGCCCAAAAATTGTCGAAATAGGGCTATATATTTTCAAGTTGAACTGTAAAACATGAGGAATTTTCATTTTACTGTTGACCATTTTTGACACGAACCCAAACAATATTAAGTCTAGCAATATCTTTCTAACATTATATAGCGTAACCCGACCGTACTTATACAACGCAGAATTCTCTATTATGGATTGCTTTTTACTAGAGCTTACCTATATGTACTGAAAAAAAATTATTTGAAAAGGTTTTTCAAAATAAAACGTCTTCACATATCCATGCGATCTGGTATAAGTTATAGCTATAACGTAGGTTACCGGCTAAAACTAAACTTTTTAGGCTTTTAGTGGTAGCAAGCACTTTTTCTTCAAATAGCAGACGCCCAACAGCAATCTCTGGTATACCTCCAAGCATATGTGTGTTCCTAATAAATTCAATTAGCTGTGCAGTCCTTCCACTTCTTGAAGTTGTCCACATGACGCAATAAATTCTTGGATTTTTGAACTTTTTAAGCAAAGCATTTATTATGCAAGAACTTAACACTTTTGATAAAAAATCTCCAGATCTGTGAATATTTATATACGCAGAGAGGTTAATTTTTTATAATAGTATGCCTATATGTCACAAATGGATTGAATCAGGTCAATACTTCCCTTAGTCGCCATAGCTTCACACCATATGCGGTATCGGCCAATATGTGAGTTATTTTAATAAAATTGAGAGAATTAATATCACATACTTAGATCTAATTTAATGAATGCTTAGATCTTTCGCAACATATTTAATATGAGGTTTTACCAGCAACTGAAGGAATTTCTCGGACTTTGATTAGAACTATTGCAAGTTGCAAGTGTTCAGTTATACCCGAACTTAGCTGTTTCTTACTTGTTAGTCAATAATTTCGTAATAAACTGGCCATAAACAAAGTACTGAATCAATCGAAATTTCCCTAAGTACTTCTATGCAAAATCCAACTTTAAAGATAGGCTCAATATTTTAAGTCGTTCAGATAAAAATGGTCAAAGTTAGTTGCTTCGTAAATTGGAAAAAAGCAGTTTTGAGAAAAACGCGTTTAAGTTTCAACATATAACTATAGCTGAGCCAGAGGTGGACTTACTATATATGCTCAAAATTAACTTTCGAAAAAATACGATTTTTTGAAAATTCTATGCCAAAGCTCTTCACCGGTCAATAAGCAATAGGCATACATACTCCTACCTTGAGGATATGCCCAAACTGACTGGGAGAAGATGAAGTAGAAGCATTACGACACTTTCACCTCGACTATTCCGCATGCGCTAAACTGAGGTTGAAATAATTTAGATAAATTCGATCAACCTTGCGAAGTTTTACAGATTTGGTATAGGCTCAAAGCTTTTTGTCCCTGCTTAAGGGTCTCTGTACCTAAGTGTTTTGAACATCCCAAAGAACCCGTGTTTATTAGTGTTATTTATATCACCTCTGTGATCTGTGCGAGCTCTGAAATATACTATGTGTTAAGTAATTTAATTTGAGAAAGAAAACAAGTTTATAACAGATATTGGAAAAAAAGTTAATCTTAGCATAAAATATATGTACTTTAATTACCCAACAGCTTGTGCAATTCTAATATCAAGACTTACATAAACATTTTAATTATATCATTAAATCACAAAAATAATTTGATTCAAACAACTTCATCACCTTAGTTTAATGTAAGCAATACAAAGACTATATTTAGCACCTTAAGTAAGTATTTCGTTAAAATAAATATATGTGTACTCTCCATATGCCTTGCCTCCTGCCAACAACGGTGCGCTGCTTTGAATCTGTGTAAATTGTTTGGAAACCAATAAGTCAATTAAGAAAATTGGTTTCCACGCAGTTCATTGCTTTCAGCAAACCGCACACCAATACCATCTTCACAATCTCAAAGGATGAAGTAGAAAGTGCTGTCACACGCTCAACCACACACACACTCACAGCAAAAAGTGGATGAGTGATTGAGTCTTAAGGCAATGTGAGGCAACTAAGGGCATTGAGAAACAACTACAAGCTAGTGTAATATCTACTTTTCATTGCATTAAAGGTGAAATGACTTAATGAAAAGCAGTTTGTGTTGGTCATGAAGAAGGTCAATGCTGTGGACAGTCCGAAAAGTTAACGACTTGAAGAAATAAGTAGTTTTAGCGGCAATCATCAAAATCTTTTAGACATTAAAGCGAAACGTAATCAAACAGAAAAACAATAAAAAAAAACTTTAAATTGCAAGAAACCTACAACACAAATACCAGCAGTAACAACTCAGCTGAGCGCCCAATGGTACGTTTACCTCTGTTGTCACCACCGTTTTTTGGTTTCCAATTGTCGATTTGTCTCGGTTCGCCTCGTTTTACTTGTATCGTGGGTAAAAACACCGCTGAACTGTGGCGAAATACACCGCATTTTAGTTGTAACGTATATTGTTGTTGTTGTTACAACTGTTGGTATGAATTCGTTGCACACGCACTCCGCTGGTTGTTTGCGTTTAATTAACTGTGGAAAATTTAATGGATTTTCACTTTTATCACTTTGCGTGTGTCAACGATAGCAAAAACGAGGCGATAAGCGTCGGTTGGCGGTTATGGTGAATTTAGTGTATGTCCGTGGGCGGTTGCTGGTGGTGCTAGTTTGGAGCATATGATGTTTGAGTCAAGAGGGTGTTGAGTATTGTATTTTTTTCCTTTTTCGAAGCATATCTTTAGGCACTGAATGCAATTGTGGTATTGAGGGAAAGAGGATAAAAATTTTATAAAGAAAGTTTGTATTCTTCAAAAAGTTTGAATTCGCGACTATTTTTGTATTACTTATTGTATAATTATATATCTTAAATTAATTAGAGAAAATGTTGGCAAACTTGTCGTCTCAGTTCTATATTTCGCCTCTCAAAAACACTATAGCAGTCGAAGATATTAAATGTTACTACAAAATTCTTGTAGAAAACACTTTCCTTCTGTAGCGTAAAAGAAGAATTATAACAGACCGACTTATTGAACTTAAATCGACTGGTTATTGCAATGAGAGCTTCTACAGCCATGCTCACTAGTTACAAAACTTCAGCTGCTAGACTTACCACATTCAGAGTATACTCGCTCTAGGTCAGTGGTGACCAAAGAAATTAATTCCTGAGCCACACAAAACCAACATTCATTAAAAATAACAACAACCTAGTTCTCACAATGAAAAAAAGACTTAAACTCAAAATTCTATTTCTACTGAACTAACAACGAAAATATGTTTGCTACATACAGCTAAGTGAATTTAGCTCGCATTCCCTTGTGTTAGCTAGTTTGGACTAATATATCAGCCAGTAGTGAATAAATGGCGTTTATCCCGTAAGATTCGAATGAACCACCGGGAAACAGACCGCCAGCGCAAGTCAATTTGCTTGCTGTGATTCTTTTTTAGTATTCTTATTGAACTATGTTAGTTTTAAGTGATGCTGTTGCCTGGCAAAAGAAACCAAGTCAGCTTTGGTGTGAATACCCCTGCTCTTGGTTATATAACATTATACTCAGCGCACATACTTTCTGTTTTTCTTTTTTATGAGGAAACCATTGACCGAGTTACTGTTCGTGTACAATAATATTTTTTCACGATTACATATAGCTCATAGATGAGCACAATTTTCTTCCTTTGTTAGGTATGCTTCTAGGCATTTGTATAAAATGGCGAAATCACAAAAAATATATAAATATATATCTACATAATCATAGTCACATAGAGTCAATTAAGACAAATCACAGGTTGACTGACAAGATCGTTGTTATTAGTTACAGACTTCCTTTCACCACTATACTGCTCCAGAACTGATTTCACACTAACAGATCGCTGACTGATCTCAATCTATTTCCGCCATTGGGACTAATTATTATGTTAGAGTCTATTAGACATTTTATCTAATCGATGTCAATCTGCTAATATCCTCAACGAGAAGATAAACTTTTTCGGGTAGCACAGTGTGTATATGATACATCTCATGAAAATAACGCTCTAAAATTGATGGCCTTAAGGTCATATATAGTATAATACTTATATATGTATAATACATACAGTATAGTGTGTTCAATTGTACTCTGTGTGTGGGAGGTAATGGTTCAAAACTTTAGGAAAAGAGGATTATTCTATTGGCAGCTCTCCATCAACTCTATATTTAGGCTACCAGTCCACTGGATTGACTTTCAAGCGGACGTAGCTGCCATCAAGGTAGCAGTGGATGTTCTGCTCCGAAAAGCAGCACCCTTTAGATAGATTGCCTTCCCTCCGATAGCCGAGCTGCAATACTACCCTTCAACTCGCTAACAGTGTGCATAAGTATTGTTAAAGAGTGCTTGACATTTTAATTTAAACAAGCTACTTTGTTAAACGACTTATTCGAATGCCGGATCACAGCGGACCCGTTGAAAACTGCAAAACCGATGAGCTTGCTACACAAGTGTTCACAGTTGTTCAAGTGGACTCCTACAGCTTCTTTGGTGCGATAATCGGTACTACGGTCTTAACTAATATACAGTTATAAATTTATCGATACTGACTTAATGTGTATACAGATATTGAGGTATCCTCCCTGGTATTGATGCCCTAACTTTTAAAGTATTCATATATTTAGTGGATAATCTTGATGTGTTAGGCACAGAATCTCATGACTCTCTTCAAAACCAGCTGTTGGCGTATTTCATTCCAACAGATTATTATAGCCAACATTGCAACGACCCAGCCCTAAGACTAAACTACTAGTTTCTATTGCCTTCTCCTTGACTTTTATAGCCTCCTCGGAGATATTCCAGTGTTAAAACTAATCGCTACAGACATCAAATGATCAATTTGAACAATGTAAAAACGACCAGAATGGACCAGAAGACGCAGGCACAGAAAACAGAAGAGTAATTTTGTTACACGACAATGCATCTACGCACAAAGCAAAATCGGCTCAGGATACAATCAAAGTACTTGGCTGGAAGCTGCTATACCACCCGCCGTATTCCCCAAACTTGGCTCCCTCCGATTATCATTTATTTTCATCGCTGAGACACGCATCGGCTGAGCAGCACCTCAATTCCTACGCAGAAGTCGATTGGTTTGCTTAAAAAAACGAACATTTCTATTGGCATGGTATTCACAAATTGTCAGAATGGTGGTGAAAATGTATTAAAAGCAATATTGAATAGTTTGAATAATTTTTTTTTTTTACTTTCCCATTGAAAATTAGTGTTTTATTAATTTAACATATGTTGTTGAGAATTCTACTATTTACCACAATCGGTTTAGAAACACAGTTAAGCATAAAAAATTGAACCATTTCTGCGAAAAGTAAAAATGGTCAGCAATTTTAAGCGATCATCGCTAAATATTAAATATGCTTTAGATTTTTTATTGATTTCGCAAGCCTGTCCACACTCGATTTAAACATTTCGTGACGTTTTTTTTATCCTTACCTCAGAATTAAATCTTGCCCATTTTCATTGCTTTGAGACGCGCGGAATTTTTACGAACTTTTTAACCTCTCTGGTAGATATTAATTTTAAACATAATATGAAATTTATATTCCTCTTTGCCTAAAAGCTAGCTTTACAATATAATACCCCAGTGCTGAGCTAGGATGGGAACTTTATAATATTCATACAAGTATATCTCAACAAGGGTATATCTCTCTTGAGGCATTCGCATTAGGTTAATCAGCAAAAATTTCGAATCCTCCCTCTAAAATTTACAACTCTCATTATTAGTTCCACAACTACCGCTACTATACTCGACTGATCCAACAAGCTTATTACCATCATACGGAAACCTGAGAGCACTGCGTGTTCCATACAAAATAATTTAATTTAATTTCCAGCATATTAATTGTACAATCCATTCATAGTTTTTAGAGAAAGCTGCAAAAGCGCAACCAACACACATTCATTCGTTCTTCTATGAAGTTCGCAGTGAAGCCGTAAAATACTCACGATACGATAATTAAAGCTCACACAAATGAGCATATTGAAGTTCTGATGTTGAATGCAAGATAAATCTATAAAGGACCAAAAGAACAATAGGGTCAGGTGATGCTGAAGTACAAAATGGTGTAAAGAGCAGCACTACCAGTAACGGTATCATTGAGACAGCAGCTTTGCAGCTGAACACCGGCTAATTGAGTCGCTAAGCGGCATATAAACACGAGTGGAAATATACTTTTTTATTTTGAGTTCGCTTTTTATTTCCATTTTTGTTTTATTTAACGGTACTTTGCCATGAGTCGGCAGAAAAGTGCCATTTACAACGAGCATAGACAGAGGTACATCTCTAATGCATATTTTTCCATTTTTATACTTACGCAACATGTTGCAACAGAGTATAATAGTTTTGTTCACCTAGCGGCTGTTTGTATCATCTAAAAGGAATCGAAAAGCACAAATATACATATGAACAGGTTAATGAGACGAGTTGAATTCCGAGTGACTGTCTGTCCATTTGTCCGTCTGTCCGTGCGTGCAACCGAAAAATTTAGCACGTTTTCCTTGACACCAAAGGAGATTGGTATTGCAGATGGGCGGAATCGGTTTAATGTCACGCCCAGAAAACACCACTCAACGAAAATCTATAAAGTGCCATAACTAAGCAACAAATCGAGATCACAGTTTCGAGGGACACCTGAAAAGTGAAGAAAGTTGAAAAGTGGGCGTGGCTCCGCCCCGTAATTGGTTTAATGGAGATAGCTATGAAACGACTCTAGATAAAGTAACCTAATTTGCTGTAAAGAAGTCCGTTTAGCATTTCTAAGGAAGGGCTCAATAGGAGCAGGTGTAAAAATGGGACAAAGGGGTGGCATCGCCCTCCTTTAGGTGAAATCCTATGCCTCAGGAAATACTAGACCGATTTCAATTCAATTTTGTTTGTGAGGTTACCGAAACATTTCTATTATACACTGTGAATGTGTGCAATCGGATAACAGCCAAGCCTACTTCCATATAACAAATTTTAAAATTCCATCTGAATTTTTTACTTTACAGAATACAAGTCAAACAGTTATCGGAAGCAAAATTTTGCACAAATAGCGTACTTAAGGTATTTCATCTTATGCCCAAAAACTGTCGAAATCGGAATATAACTATTTAAAGACCCAAACGCCAAATATGTGTGTCAATATTTGCCATAAACCTAATATAAATATTTTCAAACTTCCGGTGAACTTATACCGTATCTATTGGTCAATATGTAAGTCTTAAAGAAATTCAAAAATAATTACTTTCTAATAACTATGTATCCTCTTGCCTAAAATGGCTGAAATCAGCGCAATACTACTGCTAGTCCGCAGATACTTAATATTCGGCTTTTCAAACATCAGCTTAACTTAATACCGCATATATTGCTGCGTATTGTCTGTGTTTCTTTATTTGCAAATTGCAAGAGTATACAATTTTTGGTTACGCCCGAATTTAGCCTTGCCTTACTTGCTTTTTTTTCTGCCTTTACACAACATTTTTTCGCTTCTTTTGCCTGCGTGCTTTATTAAACATCGGTACACCGCAGTGTGCTCTCCCAGGATACAAGGAGAAGAGCGCGTTCAGGCATTCATACATACTCACACACATACACACTCATTTTTTTTCTTTGTACATTAAAACCTCGTGCATCTGCATGTGTTGGTGTTGCTGCCAGCATTGGCGCAAATGAAATCTTCATGTTGCAAATAAGTTAATTTATCAAAATCCCTAAATGATCATCAATGCTACGTTGTGTCATGCTGTTTGTCAGCATTAGCGTCGAGTTCTACGCATAATAAACATGTTTATTTCATTAACATTTTTCGGCGCGAATTTTTTATTTCCTCCTTTTTATTTTTTCTCGTATTCTGTGACACAACATGACCTACCGACCACGATTTTTATATTTCTGCTTTTATTTTGCTATTCTTTATCTTAATACATACACACAATTCACTCACAGCCGTTTTT
Source organism: Bactrocera oleae (assembly GCF_001188975.3). Taxonomy (NCBI): domain Eukaryota; kingdom Metazoa; phylum Arthropoda; class Insecta; order Diptera; family Tephritidae; genus Bactrocera; species Bactrocera oleae. The sequence continues at coordinate 508,996 of NW_021678078.1, read as the reverse complement.
GATGGCATTCTTCGCTTCAGCGATGCAAAGTAATTACTCCCCAAAGACATTGTTTGCGAAATAAAATAGAATATACCTGAGAATATGCGCGTAGGACGCCTTGTTCAACATTGTAGCTCAGAAATGTGCTGGTTTTTAACAAGTGTTAATGGGAGTACTGAGAGGTGTTGGAATTATTCAACCTTTCTGCCTTTAAATGATTTATAAGGGGCCTACTTTAATTTTGCTTTATAGTTACTGCTAGTGGACATGATAGTATTATCTACAATAAAGCAGCAAAAATTTTTAAAAAAGCTATTACTAAGACAAGTTTTCTTATATACATAAAATATAAAGCTTAGTAAACAAAAGGCAATATTTTACCAGCAAATGGCTTTACTAACTGTATCTCGCGGTGGTTCAAGGTTGATCGCGTTACGCTATAGAGCGTTAGATGAATAACAATTTTTACCAAAACAACTTTAGTTACAGTTTTTTGATTGCTCAGTATTGATTGAGCACGCCTCAAAGATGGACATTTCCAAAGAGGAAATACGCTATATTTTACAGTTCGTCTTCAATAAAGGCAGACACGTAATCAAGGCGCCTGAAAACGTAAATAGTGTTTAAGGTTCTAATACCGAACTTTTTATTTCAAAGATGCGCCACCAATTGGAGGACCAATTGTCGAAAATATCGATACAATAACGGAAATTGTACTACTACTTACCGATCCAAACAGAGTTAGATAACCGAAATAACAGAGCTTGGCTTGGTAAGATTCGTAGAACTGGCTGTTGTCCAAATCGAATTGGAAATCCTCAAGTTAGCAATGTTTCGATTGACGAGAAGCTAAACATTGCACAAAAACCTAGTTTTACGAGTAACCTTTCAAAAAAGACTGGGGTTTTGATATATGGGTACCACAAGACTTAATCCAAAAAAATTTCATAGACCGAATTTCCATCTGCAATTCACTGCAAAATCGATACATTTCTGAAGCGAATGGTTAGTGGTGATGAAAAGTGGATAACTTATGATAACATCAAGCTAAAACGGGCGTGTTCGAATCGCGATGAGCCAGCGCACACGGCAGTCAAGCGAGGATTGACGGTCTGGAAGGCTATGTATTTGGTGCAATTGCAGGGAATCATCTACTATGAGCTTATCCCCTATAGTCAAACTCTTAATTCATACAAATACTGTTAATATTTGCGCCGTCTGAAGAGAGCAGTCGCACAGGAGCTACTAGCTTTGGTCAATATGAGTAAAATTGTGTTCACTTTGGAAAAGCTCCGAGATGCCGTTTGAGAGGTTCTAATGCAATCACCTTATAGTTCGGACATGGCACCAAGTAATTGCTATATATTCGTGTCTATGGCCACTGATTTAGCTGGTGAAAAATTCGCCTCAAGAGAAGCTAGTGAAAAACGACAGTTCAAGTTGTTTGGTAATATGCACTAGGATTTCTATTGGAATGGCATTAGGAAATTACCTTCAAAATGGCAATAAAACATTGCATATTTGATCTAAATTGGATCGTTTTAACTTTTGTGCAAATTTAATATGTTTATTTTTGCTAAAGATTATGTCCTGGTTTTTACACTGTCTAATAGCGTCATTTTAAATTTCTGTGCAAAACTCTACTTCTTTATTCGCGTCGGTTGAGCGGGAGGAGGGTAATCGTTGGGTTGTTATTATTATTATTATTTATTAACTTGAAATCTTTCATTGCTGCATATGACAGTATCTACTATTATAATATTAAAAGTTTTCGAAGGAATTCGCAAGGTGTCACATATCTTTCACTCGAACTCGTCATTTATCGTCTCATTATTATTATTCGCGCTTCAGCATACTTTTTTACGGTAGACGGTAGATGAGAGTATGATGAGAATCATGTGAAAAGTTACTCTTGTTCGTCAAGAGGGAACTACTCGTTTGCTTGCTTAGTTCGAAGTAACATTCACACAACTTCCACGTCAAGGCGCTGTTTATTTGACAACTGAAGATATTTTTTCTTTTACCCATACAGATTTACTTATATTAATCTCAGTTCTTCATCCAATATACTTATATAATCAAATATATCATAAAAACTAAATATCTAGAATATGCTGACTAACGATAACTCCAACGAAATAGTCTTAAGGCTTGAACTAGTTTGTAAATATTTAATTTGAAAAGAAGTAATTTGGATAAAATAAATACTCCTTGGGTCCTCCTAACTTTAAGTGCTGGCATTGCTAATGCTCACTTTATAAAAAGATTTAAGTTTTGTGAGGTTTCCAAATTCAGACATTGCGGTACAAAACATCTTCATTTTATTCTCTTCAAAGTTGATTAAAATCCATTAAATATATACTGTATGTCAATCCATTTTGCTCTTGTAGTTTGGAGCAAAAGTGTACTAGCATAATGTTTTAGAAGGCGCCGTAAAGCAGTTAAGCAATACTCTCTTCTTCAATGCTTCCAGAAATTATCCAGCACTGCTCCAGGCAAAAATTACCCAGCAGTAGCTTCCAAGCAATATTCTTGGTTTAATAGCTGCAGATAATTGGTCATCTTGAATTCCAGAGTTGAGTCCATTGGATTACAGTTTGTGGTCAGAGTTGGTAAACATGGCATATGCCACGCACAAAAATTTAAGAGTCCCAAAAAATCTTTGATTCGAGCAGCATCGTTAATACCAATATTAACAGCGTGTGCTTTCGTTTATGGGGCTTGTGTGAAAGGAAAAGGTACCCGTTTCGATTAAATTTTTTTACATCGTTCATCTTATATGTTAATTTCATTTAATAATTAAAGTTAACTTTCTATAGAATTTATTATAACTAGTTCCATTTTTATTAATACGCTTTTATTATATTATTTATATTACGAAATAAATGCGCCGTAAGCATTAAATTTCACAAACATGATGGTAGGGAAGAGCTTTATAAGAAGAGGTGTAAAAATTCCTTTAAAGCGTGTTTTCTTAGTTTTTTTAAAACTATTATTTATAACGACCCGAACTTGTAACAGAACTTATGGCAGGACTCTATATATCATACTTATATAACAATGATATTAGTCTCTCTATTCAATGAAAAAAAAAATATTTTTCTATGTATTAATAAGACCCTGAATATAGTCTAGTATGAAGAATTCGTAACTGCCTTCTAACACGCAATGCAGCTTTATCGCGAATATAACAATTCACAGATAATTTCTATAGTATATGTCTATGTTCTTCATATGCAGCCTTGCATTTTTTTAAATATGTTGTATGATAGTTCTGAAACTCTGTCATATCTTAGATATACATTGCAAGTATATTTCTGTTATCACATGCGTGTAATAGTCTTTATCAGTCGATTTAAATTCTAGATTATTTACAAGTTCATTAAACGCTTAAACGAACACAGTCAAATCACTAATCATGACCAAAAGGTAGAACTGAACTTGAAATTTTGGCACAATAAAACTCTGCTCGCAGTGGCTGAATTTTTTCTAGTTCATCATTTGCTTTTACACTTCTTTCACTTCTTACTTCATTTTTTCAGCGCTTTGTTTATATTGCTATGCTACTTTTAATTTTAATTTTTAATTCTTCAAACTGCCATTTCACGTTGCCATTCACAACGCGAACTACGAAATACTAATGCGATCAACACACACACACAATCACACATACTCACACTCATACGCACCATCTTATGCTCACGCTCTCCACTACTACAGTTCTCCACACACCGTTTACAGCTGCCAGTGGAAACGCATTTGATATGCTTTCATTGCTGCTTTCGCAGGTTAGCGTTTTGTATTTGCCTTTTTTCAGCAAAATATTGCAAATAATCATCACAGGTTTTCAACTAAATGCTTATCCGGTAATTTCTTGTTTTCTTGTTTTCTATTTTTCGCATTTTTTTCCTGCTTTTTGCGCAACTGTCTGCTGCGGTTGTTTGTACAGCACGAGCCGCCCACAGCGCAGCGTGCGCAGGCATGTGATGCAAAGCACAGGAAGTGCGACTAAATGCTTGATGCCACAAAAAAATAGCAAAAAAAAAAACAAGTAAAAGTACTACACAAACTCTGCGAGTTGAAATAAAACTGATTTCATTACCTTGATTAGTTGGCCGCTTCAAGTTTGCGCTCACACCCGCACGCATTCGCCGTGTTTGCCGAGTCATTCGAAATGGCAACATGCAGACGCAGACCGGATGTTGTGCAAATTTTATGCAAGAGTGGGAGATGTGACGGCAAATGAGTGAGCACGAGCATTATAAATGTTTTGCTTTGAAATTGGACCAGTCGGAGCAGGTAAGCATTTTAGGTGAGGAGGGAAATACTATTGACGTTCATATTGCCAAATACACTTACGTATGTATATTTGCAAAATATCGCAAATATTAAGTCCGAACTCTACTACTAACAGCATGCTGCGGTTGCATTGATATTTACATGTCAGTGCCGTGTGACAGAGGTCAATACAAACATTAACCTCATTAGCTTACCATTAATATTAAACAAAAATCAAATGTTTAGGTACATTCATACCCCATTGGATAAAAAAGCAAAAAACCAAAAATAAAAACTGCAATTTTCAAATTGTGAAGCTTTTCATTCAAAGCGCGCATAATGATTAATTATTGCAATTAGGTTTCATTATTTATAAAAGGCGTCTTCAACTATAAAATACTAGAGGGATATAAACAGACGAAAAAACGGTAAGGCGGAAATGAAATATTATTAAAGCTCAAAAAAGTTAGAAAAATTTTTTAAGAAATCTTTTTCAAAGTAGCCAGAAACCGCAAGTACAGAAGTTCTGTAAAATGAATGATGGAGCTAGAAGTTCTGTAAAGCAGAATAGGAAAGTGTTTTATAACATAAAAATTGCTTACTAGTAAAAATTTAGAATTTCTAACTTATAAACTCATTTACGTCTATAACAGACAATGTTAGATATTAGATTTCGATTATGATACTAAATTGTATGTAATAAGCAAAACTTTAAATTGTTGCATACTTTTCAGCGCGCATTCTAATACAGCTTACACTTTTCTGAGAATCACTCTATTAAGAGCGTTCATTTTACAAGTTATATAATAAACAAGAAAACCGACTGCACTAAAATATAACACCCCTCACCGCCACATTTCTTATAACATAAAAGACTATAAAAAGATTTTATTCTCACCAATCGAAGATTGTAGCGCTGCCTTGAATAATAATTGGTGTCAGATTTTGTATGCATAAATTGTCAAATAAAAAAGTTTTTCCTAGAAGAAGTTGTTGTAGATCAGTCAATTTGTACGGCAGCTATACACTCTAGTGATCAGATCTGAATAATTTATGTGGCAATTGTAGCGCTTTGCTAGACAATAGTTTATGCACAATTTCGTGAAGATATCTTGCCAAAAAAAAATTTTTTCCTTACAAGGACTTGATTTTGATCGATCAGTTCGTGTGGCAGCTATAAGATACAGTATTCCGCTTTCGGTTTTGAATTTTACAAATGAGCTTCTTGAGAAGAAAAAAACGTGTGCCAAATTTCAGATTTATATCTCAAAAACTAAATACCAGTTCAGACAGGTAGACTAACATGGCCAAGTTGACAAAGCTCGACACGCTGCTCTTCTATATATATGTTTTATAGCGCCCCCGAAGTTTTTTTTCTTATTTATTTAAAAAAAATATATATATAGGTTTTTATATAGGTGTTTATTTTTTTTTCATCGAGATAAAGCGAGATTATAATTCAAGAAAGCATACTTTTCAGTGCACTAATATTGAATTTGATTAATATATGATTACTTTGTTGAATACTATTTGTGGGTCTACCATTGGTGCAGCATCATCGTTGCGCATCATATGGCTATACCGGCTTGATCATTTCTTTATACAAAAGCATTTTTTTATATATGGACTATTTTGACCTTCATTCAAAATGGAGCGGCTATTTTTGACAAATATAGCTTAGATTCAATCCTTTTCATCTTAATGTGATCTATATATGGCTATATAGGCATATGGTATGCAGACTCCAAAAAAACTTATAGGTTGATAAGTGATTCTTTTATTCGTGATATTCCAATGAATCGACTTGCTACCATTTAGTTTTATTCAACATTTCTTAGTCGATTTGACTACGGAGTTTATAGCAGGTTTCAGATGCAGCGCAGCTTTTTCTGCTGCGCCTTTTTCGACACAAATTATTGCAGTATCATCAGCAAAAGTGGCTGTCATACTGTTAAAACGGTAAGTCTCTTGTACAAAAAACATACAAAAGTTGTCCTAAATTACTTTCCTGCGGTATGCTTTTAGTTCAGAAATTTCATTTTCTTGTTCTACACGAAATAATTTTGAAGTAATATACTATTCTAGTAGAACACAGTACTCAACCGGAAAACATAGTCTTAGTTTTTTAAAATGTTTGGTACTTTTCCATAGCGAATAATCATCTCTTTTGCCAGCCGATAGTTGAGATTATGATTTGTGTATTGGCTCATGCTTAATATGAGTAATTTCTCGTGTTGATTCAGCTGTTGCTCAATTAAGGCTGATTTTGTCAAGTGGTGAACATGTTTATTGCCATTTCCGTCGTTACTTTCTTTTACTTAGGACTATTTTTATTTTTTCGGTTAATTTGAACCTATATATGTATAATTTTATGCTTCCTCTCTGTAGTATTGTCCCAAGCAGTTTGTTAAATTAATTTCGAAAATATTTCAACTTCTAGCTCTAGTTGTACGATTGTTATAATTTGTGAGCAGTTTATTTCGTTGCGTACCTTCAAATTTAGTTCTTTTTATAACGCTTTTATTAGCTTTACCTTTATGTTTGTCGGTACGTTTTTAATTTTTTTCAGTGGCACTAAAACTGAATGGGACTGTGACAAAAGAATCAGCAGTTGGACAGACACTGCAAAACAAGAAAAATCGTTAACTTCGGCTGCACTTATTTTGTTATTATACCCTACACAAATACAAAAGATTCATTACAAACACTTGATACCGAGCGTTCAGTTTGTATGGCAGTTATAGGGTACATGATATCAGATTGATATTTCAAAAATTGAGAGACTAGTTCGCGTATATACAGATAGAGGAACAGACAGACAAACATGATTAAATCAACTCAGGTATATATTTTATAGGATTCGTGACGTTTCCTTTTGGGTGTTACAAACATCTTGGCAAACTAAATAACCCTGTTTAGGATATACAAATTTTCCTAAAACTATGTAGCTAAAGTAGCAAATATCCATTATATAATTTGAATAACAAAATTTACTTAAACACATCCTTCGAGAAATCACCATGTGTGGCAAAATAATAAATATGGTTTAAAAACATAAATTAAACTAAAAAGTGAAAAATAGTTAATGTAAGCTAACAGTAATATTGAACGAAAGAAATACTTGAAATATTTTGAGAAAAGCGTGGGATGCTTGTTGTCATTAATGTATTTCGTTTATCATAATATTGGCCCAACTTCTCTCTTCTCTAGTACCAGCTACCCATCGGGAGGCAAGAACACATCATTTAGTACAATACTTTCATGAAAATTACTGTGACTTTAAACTTCTCAACATATGTCAACTAACAAGACGACGTTGAAGAGAAAACGTAATGCAGCATATAACATCGGTCATAGGTTGTCCTTCATACTTGTTCCGAAAATTGTGTTTATAATAGAAAGGAATGATAAATATTAGATATTTTTAGTTAGGTTGTTTTTATTAGGGTAAACCAAAAAAACCTAATGTATAGAACTTATGATTATTATTAAAATAAATCTATAGATTTCAAGATTAATTTTTAAAGACGTCGTTGCTTTCTAAGTTTCTTACGGCTGTGACCAAAAAGTAAGATTAATGAAATGTAAATTCTCTATTTCTTCTTCAAAATCAATTTCATGCTTCGAGTATTTGCTTCAAAGTAATCCAAGTCCGGTAAAACGCCAACCCTTTTTCAGCTCTCGAAAGGGTCGGAATAGTATTTTTCCGGTAAAGCCTTCAAGACCTTTTTCTATTCGGTTTTTATCTCCCCAATGAAGCGAATACAGTGGTATTTGACGAGTTTTTGGCAAAAAAGTCGTGAAGAACCATTGCAGTTCATTGTCGCCCATAATTCCGGCCGTTTCAGATGAAAAGCTTAACTCAAAATACACATAACGCGCAAATAATATTTTTGGTGACAGTTTGGCCGCAATGTGTTATAGTGGAAGGAATTCATAATAGTGTTTTGATAACAGTAATAACTAAATTTCAGGTAAAATATACAGGTTTCTGGGAGAGCATAAAACTTGTTAAAAAATTTACCTCAGTGGAACTTTTTTATTTAAAAAATTCGTATATTTAAAAGTTTCGAAAATTAAACAATGGTTATTTCTAGGAAAAAAGGCGAGAGCTCCTTTTAAAGGTATGTTAAAAATTCTGCCTTGCAGAGTCATTGTTTTTCTGTATAAATGTACGTTCATTTAAGCCCGAAATTCGATAGGTCAGTTTGTTTTTTCGCTCAATATAATTTTTATTAAAAATATAAATATTAGTGTATACTTGTAGTACTCAATATTGTTATTTGAATATGTAAAAGTGCAACATTTATTTTTACCTATATTCCAATTAAATCCAAATAATTATTTTGTTTACTAAAATCGATTATTATTAAATTAGCAATGAATGTAATATTGCAAGAAAATGCTTACAGCCAATTAAAAAGTCAAAATGCATATGTGTGTATACAATATTATGCTTGTGTTAAAATTTTTATTAAAGCTAATATGATATATGTAGAAAAATGTGTGGAACGCTTCTAAAATTTTAAAATTTTTTATTAAATTAACAAATGCTCAATTTAATAACCAATAACATAAATCAAATCGAATAAGATGTAAAACAACAACAGCTTTCTCTCGTGATAATCATAACGTTGCTCCTGAAAGAGTAACGGGAATAACAACAATAACGCATGCACTTCCAGAAATCACATTTTAATCCGACAAAAAAAGCACGCAAAGTATAAACAGTTATTGTTTTCGATATAAATTCAAATTTTCATTTTACGCATGCAATGCGTTCTGCCGAAAACCAATTTCTTGTAGCAACAACAACATATGCATAACAAGAACAATCTCCGGATACGCATATATAAGGTTATTAGTGTATTCGTATGTTTGTATTTATAAGCAATCTCTATAAATATGTTTATAAGGCTATATTAGCTGCATCATTACATTTCCAAACGCATACATACATATTAATACAAATCTTACTACAAATTGTATTGTAATAACATACGTGACCATAATTCCAATCAATGAACGTTAGACCGAAGCAGAAATTTACACCGAGCAGGAATAAGTGAAGATATACTCGTACTTAAATATAAGTGGAATAAGAATGAGATTATCTTGGCGTGTTAATATGCATATAAATATATTTATGATATAAATATAAGGAGTTATATGAATATATGAAATAGGGAGCGCAATACCCAGTAAACCAATGTCAGACTTCTATTGATTCTGAAATTGGCGTACTAAATAAAATAAAATATATAGTTAAAATAAGTCTATTATTTTAGTCTATTATTTTAGGGTATATTAATTTTGTCACGACGTCTATAACACTCAGGAGGAAACGTCGGAGATCCTTTAATCTACTTGTATATATACCATAAATGATCAGTTTGAAGAACTGAGCTGATTTAGGCATGTCCATCTGTCTGTATATATGCGAACCAGTCCCTAAGTCGTTGAAAAAGCGATCTGAAATTTTACACACGTTATTTTCTTATCAATGAGCTACTCATTTCTCGGAACTGCTGCTATCGCACAACTATAGCGTATAGCTGCTATACAAAGTGATTGATCAAGCTTAAGTCCTTGTATGGAAAACTTTTTTATTGGACAAGCTACATATCTTCACGAAATTTGGCACAAATTATTATCCAAGGCACACGTTACAGTCACCGACTATATTGTTGACATCGAACTACTACAACATATAGCTGCCTTTCAAACTGAACTATCAAAATTAACATAAAGATCTTTTTATATCCTTTCATGCTATAAAAAATGCACCTGTGAAGGGTATTAAAGCTGCGATGCAGCCGAGGTTAACGGTTTTTCTTGCTTTTCCAATAGATGGCTTTAGTAATCTATATCTCACGTTATATAGTTGCAATCAGCATACACAATCTGACGTTAGAAAAACAAGACTTTGCACTAAAAATACTTATCAGACAGTTTTGTGATTGCTTGACTCAGTACTTTTTGAGCACGCGTCGAAGCAGAACACCAGAAAATATACACCACACTTTACATACAGTTTTGCGTCGAAAACATTCGTCATTTTATTAGCCTTTATAGTATTGACACTATAAGAGCTGCTTCCCTAGTGCCAAAACTTTTAATACGAAGCTGTACTAACAACAATTGAATAGTCTGAAGGAAGTAATCACACTGATGCGGCAAGCTTTGATCAATGGGAGAGGAATTGTGTTCAATCAGAACAACTCTAGACCACACACATCGTTAGTGGCCCATCAGAAGCTCCTTGCGATTAGTCTGGAAGTTATTATGCTTCCACCGTATAGTGCGAACCTGACACCAAGTGATTACTATTATTTCCTGTCTATGGTGAATAATTTTTCTGGTATAAATTTGGCTCAAGAAAGCTTGTACAAGTACAATTGCCCTATGTTCCCAGGTTCTACAAAAATTATTATTTTACATCTTGTATGCATCTATTGCATGTAGTAATAATGCTTATTGGGTAACAAAGTTATTATCAAATTCGATAGCAACTAACTCTCTTTCGAAATTACTTTCAATATGGATTATTGCATTTGCTATTAAATGTATCAGTTTTAAGCCTAATTTGTTGATTTGCACTCTTTCTTAACGCCTTTAAAAGACTTATCTACATATGTAAATGAATTGAGTAAGCAATTTTGATACTTCACTATATACGAGGTGTGTTCAAAGGAAAAGGTAAATTTTGAATTTTTTTTATTCATCAATATCAATTTTGTCCTATTCCACGTATTCCCCCTCGGATAAAATACACTTGGGCCAACGCTTTTTCCAATCTTCGAAGAACTTCTGAAATGCGCTTTTCGGTATGGCCATCAGCTCTTTCTTCGATTCTGTTCAGTTTTGGGAATAGGAAAAATTCGCAGGAACCAGTTATGACCCGTTGCAACAAAGACGAATCGTTGTTGATGTCATTCAACATATCCTGAGTGATACTAATGCAAATTGCTTATGTTCAAAATTTAGCAATTTCGGAACAAACTTCGCTGCTTCACGTTTCAAGCCCAAAACACTTAAGAAAATTGTATGGCCTGAGTCGATCGATATGCCAATATCCTCTGCAACTTCCTTAATAGTGATTTGACGATTTTCCAGAACAATTGTTTTCACTGTTTCGGTGTTTTCTTCGCTTGCTGACGTGGTCGCACCTCCAGGATGTTCATCGTCATCAACATCTTTTCGACCTTCTGTTCGCTTGTACCAGTTATAAGCACTTTTTTGAGACAAAGTGAACTCACCAAATGCCAGAGTCAACATTTTAACAATTTGCCTAGGAGCACTTTATTCCATTTTTAACGCAAAATTTAATGCATATTCTTTGATCGATTTCTTTCAAAAGTCAAAAAGTGAAGAGCACACAAAAGCCTGGCTAACCTTTTCTGTTGCCAAAAACAAACTACTAATCAAAATTGGCTCCTAATGCAAGCACATGTTAAACATACAAGTCCGATTATAACAAAAACAAAATATCGATAATCGAATGTACACAACCCGCAAAAAACAAAATGCACATTTTCCTTTGAACACACCTCGTATAAGAGGATCAAAAAGAGAAACAACACATTTTGAGAGACTTCGTCCAATTGGGATAAGGTCTTCGGTAGCCTAAAATTATCAAGTGAAATTACTGTAAGTTCGCTTCTGGAAGATTTAATAAGCGAGAAACCACTGACACTCACTGATAACCACTCTGATTTTACAGCTTGAATACCACCACTTCGTAAAGTGTCATTAAACGAAAACGCGATGACGTACTAGATTTTCTAAGTAACATAAAGAAGCTGATGCTCTTTTAATGGAGAAATTAGCAGATTTAGAGAGAAAGAAAATTGCGGAGAAGCTGATTTAAAGGAAATTCGTACCTTATTTCTGAAAATTGTTGAAAATTCACAATAACTTTTTCATTTATTATTATTTTTGGATGGATAGATATGTAGTACAGGTTGAATTGAAGCCAAATATATGAAAATATAAATGCAGTGAATTTATTTGAACGTAGAATAATAAATATTTTTACTAAATTTTATTTAAACGGCGGAATGTCTGAAAATCTGAGACTCGAGTTGTTTTAGCCTTGATCGCGCAAAGCTAGGACAGTGAAGAAAAAAGTTTTCAGTTATGAATTTCTAACTCGTATTCTTCCAAACAGCTTCTACAACTGGTGTCCGGTAAGATTCTCAACCTTGCCGCATAGACACCGATACGGCAATGAATTTAGAATTTTAAAGGGCGCAAGTTGTCAAAGTTGCAATGAGAAATATGAGGTGGAAACATTTAGACACTTTCATCTCAACTGTTCAACTTTCGCAGACTAAGGTTAAAGCATGTCGGTTGCCATACGTTTTATGAACCCGACGAATTGGCTGGAATCGATATTAGCCGCCTCAATAAATTAGTGGCAAGCTAGGAGTTTTGTCGATATGCCACGGTATTTTTAATCCAAACGTAGGAGTTTTGGGCTTCACAACGAACAAGCATCTCCACCAGTCCAAGTGGGATTATTCATGGTTTCACATGTTATAATCTTATTTCTCTAATCTAACCTAACCTAACTAGCCTTGAAGACACAATTAGTGAGTATATCAACTGCTACCCTAATGACAGCAACCTCAGCTTGGAAAACACTGCTCAAATCGTGCGAGAATGCCCGACTGTTCAGACACGTGTTTGTTTATAAACGCAGATTTTTGCATGTCATGCAGAATGGTATGTCGAGGTTTCTAGCGTCCTTGACAATACATAGAGCGCATACAGCATATTGGACTAGACATTGGTGTCGCAGAGCCAAAGCACTACTGTCGGTGTGAGACTCCCACTTTTTCCCAATGGTTCCATTGAAGAAATACAAAGTAAATGCCTTCATTTCAGTGTTCTCGATATTAGGCCTCCATAAAAACTTTCTATCAATGGGGACCAATAAATATTTAACAATGGTGTTTACGTAATCGTTTACTGTATATTTTAGTAAATATGTAAAACCATCTCCGTTTTACTTCCAGCCAGCTAAAGAAATATGGGCATACCAAATCCATAAGAACGACTTGAGCCCTATATATTTTATATACACTTTTCTGGGATTTAAACTCAAGGCCGCTCTCAATGTTTTTTGTTTGTTTTGTTTTTGGTTTTTTGTTTTTAATTTAGGTTAATGGTTCTATCACAAAGTCCAGTGGAGTGGAGTTTAGAAAATCTATAGAGTTGCCATATTTATATAAAAAAGTAATTATGTTTTTTTTTCTTACTTTCGTAAATACTTATAAAATATTGCTCTACAACTGATCCCCTTACAACCTTAAACGACCATAGCATACATGTAAGCCTTAAGTATTTATATTAAATTCGCTCCAATCGAGGTCACTAATTCCTTATATTATATTATATGTTTTTTATGAAAGCTTTCTAAACCATCACAAAATTACCATTCATTAAACATATACTGACACATAAACTTACACAAACACGTCATTCCTCACAGATGCATGCATGCATACATGTACAGTTAATTAGCCAACAACTGTTGCTGTTAATGAAAATGTCTTTCTTCCCTATTTAATGCAAACAAGACGGCAATTAAAATATGCTTGCAGACAAGCAAGCGCTATACTTCTTCTACTTTATAAATAAATACACATATGGTACATACATGCAAAGTCATTAACTAAACACTTTGATGAGTTTATTTTAACGCACACGCACGCCTGCACAAAGTTATACAAGTATAGTCAATGTACATAATGAACTGGAGACTAATAAACAAATCGACTAAACTTTGTATGTACAAGTATGTAAGCACATAAATCACTATTTTATTGAAAATTTAGCAATTAGTTGTTGTTACTTTAAGGCATTTTAATGTCCAAATATGTAGCATTGATTTGTGCTGCATTCTTCCAAACTAATTGAACGTTGTTTGCATTTATGTCGTGTGTGAATGTGCGCGCTTGTAGTTTATATTACTTTTCCACTTTGGCCTAATGATAAACAATTACTTAACTATGCTGCTTTTTATTAGAAATTTCCAGCTGGATGACTTCGTGTTAATCACTGTTTAACCTCAATCACTTTAGCGGCAATTTGTTGTGGTCAGCGAGAATTGTTGTGCAATGATTTCAAAAGTGTTTAGAAATTGCTAAAATAAATTAAACTTTTCTAAAACAATAAGAGGTATTAAGAGGCTAATCCTGAAATTAAAAAAAAATAAATTTATATATTTCTATTTCTGCATATTTTAGTAATCTATACCTTTTGAAATAAACATACAAATTTTGAATAAATATTGTAAATATTTTTTTAGTTACAGTCATCTGAACAGTAGCCGCACAGTTCAATTGGCTCAATCAGTTAATCTTGAAAAGCGCTTTTCTCAAAATTACATAATTCAAATTGGCTAAAGTTGTTACCCGAAGACAAATCAGCCAGTCGATTTGTTTTACTTAGCTTGTATTTCGATTGTATGAAAAATGTATTTTGGGCAGACCAAAATTTATGTCATTTTTAAGCACAATTTAAAATTTTTTATTTTTTTTTTATTAAATTTTTATGAAAATTATTTGAACATATTCATTTTTAATGTATAAATATCTCATCAACAGTTTAAAAAACTGTATGCAGCACTTTTCTGTTAAAAAAATTTCATGTTTAGGCGATGCGACAATATGTGCCTTTTATATTGTATGTTTTTATTAACTTTATTATTTTATAATCTTGAGCCCTAAACAGAGGTTGCACCGAAGCTTTAGTATCCTTCACAAATTCAAAAGATTCCATACAACAACTTGATTCCTATGATTCAGTTCGAATGCCAGCTACATTCAATAGTTGTCCGATACCGGCGGTCCCGACCAGTGAGCAACTTCTTGGTGAGAAAAGGATGTATTCAAAATTTCAGACCTATATCCCAAAAACTGAGAAGCTAGTTCGCGTATATACAGACGGACGAACGGACAGACAGACATGACTAAATCAACTCAGCTTATCATCCTGATCATTTGATATATCTTATTTAGCGTATGATAATTTGCATTTGTAGAACTTAAAATTCTTTAATAATCGGTGATTAATTTTGAAAGAATATGGATTCCCTCGATCTCTTATGATAAAACAAGATCAATACAATGATCAAATAAAAATTTTGATTTTTGACACAATGCGCTTTCCCAAAAAACAATCGTTTTCTTTTTGTGAAAAAATGTACTTACATTTGGGAGTATTTCTCACTGTCTCTGAAAACAGCCTTTAGAGAAAACGCGTTTAAATTTGTAGAAGCTGATTACATAACGTTAAAAAAAAAATGTGCAAATATATCAACATTCGATATACACTAGGCATCAATTGAAAGTATAAATATATTACTTACTGAAAAATTTACAGCATTAATTTACTTTCTACATTTTCACTTATAGTTAAATTTATGAAGCGTGCCATGAAGATGTACTGTTATGTAAATAAACATCTCGCCTGGCTACTCACTTTTTTGAAGAAAATTTTATTGAAAAACTGAACTGGGAAGCTCAATCGGCAGATTTAAATCCATTTGAGCATTTATGGTCAATTTTTACTCAAAAATATCAAAGAGCAGCCGCACAAACTTGCAATCATTATTTCTAGAGATGAAGCGTCAAGGGGACAATATTTCAGCGGAAATTTTAGAAAATTGGTTGAGCAAAGTTGCAAACACTAATTAATAAACTTACCCTTGATATAAATGTTTTGCAATTGTATACTTTTATTTGACGACCTTTGTTTTAAAATCCTTGTTTCGAAGTTAAAAAATAATACTATGAAATTTGTACTTTTATTTGATGCATAGTGTATAAACAAAATAAACAAGTAAGAAAGGGGCCTCTATATAGACGCCATTCTCAGTAAGTAGGATATGCAAAAATAAGTAAGTAGCACTTGCTATTAAAAATTATCATCTCTGTAGTCTTATGCTTTGGTTCGAATTCATAATACAATATATCTGGTTTAAATCAAACCCTCGTCAACCAATATATATAAGTAACGAGTTCCTAATGGGCCTCTCAAGTGTAAACCTCATATCAATTAGTAACAACTTAAAACATGTATAATACCAGACAATGCACTCAGTATTGGAATGTCATGTAATGTGTATTGGTAATTATAACATCATTATCTACAAATATGAGTACGCTCAAATGAAATATCTCTACTTAATGTTTCCATTAACATATGTAGCTTTTAATATAAGGAAATATACAAAACTTTGAAGTGCTGCCATATTTACATTAAGTTTAAAGTTGTGTAGAAGAATTTTGTAAGTTAGGGAATTTTACAGAGATTATTATTAATTGTTTTCTTGGTTTCGACAGTTACTCACTGTTGACAGCATAGCGTCTGCAATAGTCAGAAGAAAGAATAACAAAACTATTGCTTATGGTAAAAGAGGCCAGCGTCGGTGTACGACTTGCTTTTGCTACTTCAAGATATATTTTTTCTTGTCAAAAATCATATAAGATAGTCTAGTTTTAACATACTAAGTACGGTAAGGATTAATTTATTTAATCTTATATGGTTGATACATACCGAAAAGGCGACTGAATTGATATTTTTAAGCTCTCAAATTATAGGACTGTATAGTCGCCTGCATAAACAACCTGAGTTGCGAGGAGTTTACTTACAGGTTTTCGGAAATCAAATTCGTAATTTTATTTATTTCGGATCTTAAACTCATTCCGAAGGTTTTATATTATATATCATTTATAGCTTTTTTGATACTATTTACTATACTATTCACTTCTCCACAAAAATCGAAAACTATTTTTCTTCGCTCATAAAATTTCTGTATATCCGTATTCAGTTCAGCTGTCAACGATTTTGAATTGTTAAAAATACCCCAACAGTTTCAAGATACTTTGCTTCTGCAGCTCTCTGGTACTGGTATATAAGTAGTTCATTTTTATACTCTCGCAATTTGTTGCTAGAGTTTTGTTCACCTAACGATTGTTTGTATCACCTAAAACTAATCGAGTTAGATATAGGGTTATATAAATATAAATGATCAGGTTGAAGAGACGAGTTGAAATCCGGGTACTGTCTGTCTGTCCGTCTGTCCGTCCGTCTGTGCAAGCTGTAACTTGAGTAAAAATTGAGATATCTTTATGAAACTTGGTAGACATGTTTCTTGGTACCGTGAGACGGTTGGTGTTGCAGATGGGCGTAATCGGACCACTGCCACGCCCACTAAACGCCATTAATCAATAACAAATAAATTGCCATAACTAAGCTAAGCAATAAGATGCAAGATTGACATACAACAGTACTGTTAAAAAATACTAAAACCGTGGTAAACCAAGCACTAAACACGCCAGAGACATTACATTTTATCTCTAGGATAGTACGAGATGATTTTATAGGAACCGCGTTCAAAATTAGTCAGTAGGCGTGGCACCGCCCACTTTTAGGTGAAAACCTATATCTTGGGATCTGCTTAACCGATTTCAACCAAATTCAGTACATTATATTCTTTTTGTATTTCTATGTATTGTGCGAAAATGTGCGAAATCGGATTACATTTCCCACATAACATCATTTTAAATTCCATCTGATTTATTCACTTTCCAGTATCCAAATCAAGCAACAATGATTATATCGGGGTAAAGCTTTGCGTGAATAATACGTTTAAAGTATGCCACCTTGTGACCAAAAATTGTCTAAATCGAACTCTATATACCATTTGACTTTGCGAGAGTATAAAATGTTCAGTTATATCTGAACTCAACTCTTCCTTAGTTGTTAATATTGCTTCTTCGTTATTCTACTTAGTCTCGCAAAATTTCCTAAAATAATTGGCTTTGCTTTTACTGATTTCTTACAAAATGTTCGTTTTTCTTTGGTCTCACTAAAGTTTATGAATCGAATAAAAGATCGATATCGGTAAAGCTTAGAATAACAATAAACTATCCTTCTACTTTTTAAGGCAGCTATAGATCCAACCTCAATTCGCGGTTGTTTGAAGTCATATTTCGTGGCCAAATGAATAGGTATTATTTAATATTGCTACTTTGAGAAAAGAAGTTTATAACAGAAGTTTTTCCTTTTGATTTACTCTTAGTATCAGAAGTTACACTTTCATAAATTTTTCGAATAGTAATAGCCATAGCAACTTTTTGTATATGGATAATCGAACTACAATCAGATGAAGCAATATATAAGTAACATGCCACGGAAAATTGAGAAATACAAAAACAAATTATACAGATTTACTATACTTAACGTGTAAATCTAAGATTTTCCGAAAAACATTTTTTTTTTTTTGGGATTAAAAAATTCCTCTGCTCAAGAGCTGAAATCTAGGTGACTGTTTGTTCCTCTGTCCATACAAACGATAACTTGAATAAAAATTAAGATATTTTGATGAAACTTGCTACATACTGGACAATAAATACAAAAGAGTCACATTCAAAAAATCTTTATAATACTTCTTTATACCAGACCAGAAAACCTTCATCAATATTTATTTTGTCGCCTTCAAAATTTGCTCCTTCTGGAGCAATACTTATAGGTATGTCACCCCGATTTCCATTCCATCGAAACATGCCTTGTAGGCGCTGTTTTACGGCCTCAATCGAGTCAAAACGGGTTTCATTGAATGGTAACTTGAGTTGGATACAAAAAAATGTGGAAAACGGTTGGCCTCAAGGGCCATCCCTGCAACTTCCCTCTAATTTCAAACGCTAACGTTCAAATTTCGCTTTTTTCACTGCTTTTGAGCTCTTCGAAATTTTTCGTTTTCGATATCTAGCAAGTAAATCAACCGATTTCGACCCGGTTTGCGGCAAACGATGTGTTTTTTCCAGTTTTTAGTTTTTAACGAAATTGTTTAATCCTAGTTCCAATTAGAATGACAAGATTTTCTATTTTCTATGTTCTCAAGTGACCAAATCACTGGCTACCACCTTTTTTTTGAGACGCTCACTTCAGTGCTATTAATAATATATCACAAAATAAAACTGATTGAACTCTATTTTTTCCAAATAGAACATTATCAAAAAAGTAATTTAAGTTAAATTTGTTTTCTTTTTGTTTTATTTTTTTTTGCTCAAAAGTAATGATTACATATGAGTTATTGTAGAATTACTCAAAATTAATCGCTATTGGTGAAGTAATAAAAATTAATATATTATAATTTAAGTTTTCAAAATACCATATAAAATGAAGTCACTTTCTTCTTACAGCTAAATTGACACTAATTATGGCATTATATTTAATTTAGTATAAAATAGAATCTAACTATATTAAAATATAATCTAATTAGTAGCTCTACTACTAAGGGTTCTCTATTACATGGATTTTTAGAGACTGTTTCGTTTTATAAGAACCCGTACACACCTTTTGTTAAATTTGTTTAAATTTTTGTAGTGTTAGTAATATCAAACAATATTAGCGATTTTTTATAAGATTTGACAAGACTTCCTCTCCAAAAAGAAAAATATCAAAAGCCCAACTTAAATATAGAAAACCTTGCTTTCCCAAATTGTTAAGGTTTTTTATATACAACCACGCCTACTACAAATTTTATAGGTACCAAATTTAAAAAAAAAAAAAGTTTTACAACATGTATAATTAATTTGAAATTGATACCGTCAACATACAAAAACATTTATAGACACTACAAAGGCATAAAAAGCAAATACAGGACCTACAAGTAGGCAAAACAATTGAAACAATTTAAGTTCACATAAATCTGAAAATGCTCATTAACTTAATTATAGTGTTTATTTTTATTACGCTTCCGTTTGCTTTGATATTTAACGAAAATGCTACAGTTGACGAAAGTTCGAAAAGCGACGAAAACTGCGTGTTGCGGCTATCAACACGTGCAGCGGCAGGAAAAGGAAAGAAAAAAAGAAAACATTGTGTTTCCTTAAAAAAAAGTTTGAGCAGAAAAAATATGCGTCACGCAATTTTCGTGGCCCTAGGGCCACACGCATACATACATATTAGTATATGGCAAGCGTTTTCACTTTTTTTGTTGCGCTTTTCTTGTGGACAACCTTGAGGCAAGTATATTTTTTTGGAAATAAAAAGAAAAGTAAATAAATTAATAACGAAAACTGAGACCAAATTGACGTTTTTCTGTTAAATGTACCTTTCAGTTGTATTCAAGGGTGTGTGTTTGTTTTACGTTTGCGCATTTTTGCGATAATTATTGTTTGGTAGCTTCAAGCTGCTAACGAAAGCATAGCATATCGCCATATGTATGCAGGGTGGAGTGAAAATACATTTTTTTTTGCTTAGCCTGAGGGTAAAATTTGTAGATTATAAAAAAAGAAAATTTTGAAAAAAAAAATTTTTTAAGCTCAAGACTTTTAAAGTAAATTTCGAGTTAAAATTTTCATTTCGCAAAAATTTTTTGGTAAGTGTTCTAGAAGCTGTGGAGAGTCCTCTTTCTGGCTAATTAAAAGTTATCAACTTAAAAAATTTTTTTGGTCATTATCGGAGTTTTAAAAAAAGTCTTAAACGACAAAAAGCTTTCCTTAAGCGCTAATACATTTTGAGTCAAAAACTGTCAAATTCGGTAATTTTTATATAAATGTTAAGAGTTTAAACCAAACAATTTGATATTGAGTGGGCCGCCTCTAGATATTCAAAAAAAGAAAGCTTTCCTTAAGCTTTAATACATTTTGAGTCAAAAATCGTCAAATTCGGTAATTTTTATACAAATGTTAAGAGTTTAAACCAAAAAAATAATATTGAGTGAGCCGCCTCTAGATATTCAAAAAAAAAATTTTTTTATTCCAAAAAAAATTTTTTTTATAATCTACAAATTCTACCCTCAAGCTAAGCAAAAAAAATGCTTTTTGGCGCCACCATAATGTATATACATATATGTATTGCTTTGCTCCTAGCTATTCCAACCACTGAAAAATCTCAGCCTTTTATGTGGCCAAATATCAATCAAAAAGAAATTAACGGTGAATTTTTCTTGAGCATATTTTCGCTTGCAAATAAACACGCACACTTATGCGTATATTTAATGATTTGATAAGTTGGAGAAATGTAGTAGTACTAAGCAATTAAAATGTGATTTTCATAAACGCTCATTTGTTGATTTAAATCCATACTAATTTTTCTAATATGTATTGAAAAGTGTAGCAATAAATTTTGCATGCTACTTTTATTAACTAAAGACCTTATAGAAACAACACGCTTATAATTTTTGCAGCATGAGTTCTAATAATTATTTTTTTATGAGTCACGCTTATAACATTACAAGATTTTGTAATATGAATTATATTTATTGGCTCAGGAATTAACTTCGCCAGATCACTCAACAAGATTTTAAAAATGCGGTTCCTACAAAGTGATTTTCTTAATGTTTTGGGTGAAATACCGATTAAGTTCAGTAAGCACCTTTACTGTTAGCATCCTCTATTTACTGAATAAAGGCACAATGCATTAAACTTGTATACAATTTTATTACACTTGAGAAACTCCAGAGCAACCTTAAATTGTACACGATAAGAAAATGAATAAATTTTAGTAACTTATTCTATATGTGATATAAAAAATCAAACAGCTTTTTGAGAAAAAAAATTTACCAAGAGAAAGTTTTGTGGCCTATGGCGAAGTTTGAATCAAATGTTTACTCTTTATAGAATTCAAACTCGTTGGGGTCAATTCTGTCGCCGTCCATAGACTGCGTTATTCAACTAAGCTAAACAAATTTATTTACCATAATAAAATAAAAAACAATAAAAGTGTTGAAATCTGTATATAAAGATTTTAAATCTCACATATTATACAAATAAAAATATTATATACGACTTAGGTCACATATGCACCAATTTTTTCGATAACTTGTTGCCATCTTTAAAGTAATTTCAAAATGCCACTCTCACAGAAATGATCGTACCTATCTATATATAACTATGACTGTCAATTTTTACATAATAATCAGTTCGTGCCAGATACAGGTGCATAAGACCATCCCAACCAAGCTCCCGGAGCTTCTGGCGAGTTACTATCGACATGAGTGTTCTGCCGTTGTCCTAATTAAAAAGCACGCCGCTTCTGGGCAATTGCTTCCTTCAGACAGTACATTTTTTGACAGTGTAGATCCCCACGAAGAGCCTTGACTTTAAGGGAGAAGCTCATTAAACCAAAACAGACAGAAGAACGCAAGCTCAACGACTAGAACCTTAGTGTGCTCTACGCGATCCACAAGGAAAGTGATCCCGTAATTTGCGCCAACTGTCGTAGGCTCAGACTTTTGAATATCGCATATAAGCTCTTATCGAGCGTACTCTGAAACCCATAGTCAACAAGCTGTTTGGAACTTATCAGTGTGGCTTCAGACCTGGTAAATCAACCAATGGCCAGATATTCACGAGACTCCAACACCTGGAAAAGACCTAAGAAAAACAGTTCGACATGCACCACCTTCTTGTCGATTTCAAAGCTGCTTTCGACAGTACAAAAAGGGATCACCGCAATATACCGTAATGTATGAATTTGGAAACTCTACAGAACTTATACAGTTATGCAAAATGACGTTGAGCGCTACCATCAGCCCTATTGTAATAGACAAGGACATTTTCGAGCCTTTCGATATCAAACAAAAATCCTCTTATCGAGCAATTTATTTAATCTAATACTTGATAAGATAATTCGCGTTGGAGACCTTAACCGTGCTGATACTATCTTTTGTAAGAGTCCCCAGTTACTGGCTTATGCCCATGATATCGACATATACGGACGCATTAGCAAGGCCCTGTGTGCAGCATTCACAGCATTTTTAGAAAAAGGAAGCAAAGCAGATATATGAACGAAGACAAGACGAAGTACCATTAAAAAAATAAAAAATCTGTACGATTGGGATCTGCGAGCTAGTGAAAGACTTCGTCTAAATCAATCGGATCCACAAAATACCAACAACGACCTCCACTACGAAATCAATCGGAGAAGAAAGAAGAAAGTTGGTGTGAATCTTGAAGTTTTTACTGATAAATTACTTATGTGAATACGAACAGAAAGAGTACACTGTTCCGAAACCAACCGAAGTGGCAAAATCAAAAAATATTACATTATATCTTACTCTTTGAAAAACAGAATTAATATACCACAAAGAAAAACTAGATTATTTATTTAAATTAAAAAAAAAAAACATTCGTTGTTCTGTCTAATATATCTATGCTGAAGCAAAATGACGCTCTGAACTCGCACTAAGTCAAACTGTTATATTTTCACTTGAACCCAATACTAACTACATCTCTTACTGCCTCCTTAAGCGGCAGTTCAATTTATTTTAATTTTATTTATATTTTCTTATTAAATGCTACAACATCTCTAGAAAATTGTCCTAAATGCTCAAGTTGCTCAGAGTACTACTAGTTTTGGAGATACAGCCTTAATAAACGTGTTTTAAAAGCCGGTTGTGAAGATTTTCGGCGAGCTACACAACCGATCTTAATGAAATTTTAAAACGGTCTTCCAAATATAATTATATAGAGTATTTTTCTGCCAAAAATACACTTTGCACATTTTTAAAAACTTCCCTCGTCCAATACCGAGTTTATGGCCTTAAATAAAACACGTATTTTCTATATTTGCTTCGGATGTTTCCGTAAGAAGTTCTGCTGTCAACGCGGAGCCAAGTTTTTCCCGAAGGACTGCCGGAAATGACGCCGTAATGTCCGATTTTTGAATATTTTCCTTCGAATATTTCACAAAATCTTTGTAAAGTTGTATCGTTGGAATAATAAAAAAGTTTGAGTAAAATATTTAATTTATTATATGAAAAAAAAAAATTATTGACAATAGGTCCATGTAACCCCTTAAATCAACTCATTCAACTCCTCCTCGATGCGATATGTTAAAATAATTGATTTGAGAAATACCAACCACAGGGTGATAAAACGATCGGATAATGGCATGAATTATTTTCCCAGTAAGAGTTGACCCACAGATATCATGTTTGGGAGTATCCCAGAGGATATTTGCGCTGCTGAAATCACCAAAGCTTTACGGTAAAGAACACTTGCATATGATTTCATTCCTAATTCGGGTAAAAATTTTTATTCTGAAATGCTTTGAATCAATAAGAATGTGAGCAGCTATATAACTATTGTATAAATTGCTGACATTATACATACGTATATACGAGTATGTATGTATGAATCACAAAACTGTACAATAAAAGGGAATTTAATGGAGTATAACAGTATTACAAAATTGAATAAATTAAGAAATTAGAAATTAACTATAATGTTTATATTAAATGACGTTTCTACAATAGTTTAAATATGATTTTTGCAATATATATCTTATAAGCAAACATACATTCTTACCATATGAATTCATAAATCAATAATATCTTTCGAGCTTATATGCATGTATGTCTTCATAAACTAGAAATAAAACAGTAGTCTTAATTTTAGTTCACCCATATGTACTTACACCCATACATACCTATATGCTCATATAAGTACATTCGTACATATAGCATATGCCTTTCATTGTGACTGCAAAAAACCTTTCGCTTCACTGCATTACTATATTCTTTATTATTTGCGTGCGTTGAAGCAATTATAAAATTTTTCTCCAAACTTGCTAGACAATGCAAATAATTTCATTATTTTTTTGAATTGATAAAAAAAAGGCACAAATATTTTACTTTCCTTTTCAAGTGCTTATGAGCAGTATGGCAAAATAATTTTCAATTTATTTCTTATGCATGAGATCATAATTTCTTCCGACATATTGAGGCATATGCAAATTAAGTTGATTTATTTTCAACAATTAATTTCAGCTACAAATTCGGTTATCATATTTTAACTATTTCTACAAATTTAATAAATAAAGTAATCAGAAGAACTTTGATGTTTTTATGAAAACGACAATATTTTTTATTTGTAACAGAGGATATTCATAACGTATTTATTTACAATAAGTACATTATTGAATTGGAAAGTTTAATGCTAAACAACAATTACTTTTGACGAATAGTATACCATAAGGAGCAGTGAAAGGAAAATGTTGCGGTGGTCATATAAGAGATTTTAGTTTCTTCGATGAAAGATTGGGATACGAAAATATCGTATTCCTATCGTCGAAACATAAACAGTGAACGAGCGAGGGGAGAGATCGGAGACGATTCCTCCTGGACCCGGAGCACTCAATATTTTTTTTTTCAGAATCTTTTCTCAAAGAATTCACTACTATCCACTACTCACCACCAGGCCCCGGCCATTGACATAGACATAGACATACATATTGCACGAAAATATTGCAACACGACTAACAGGTCGATAGGTCCTTGCACGCGGTGTGGAGCTGGAGGATATGTTGCAAGGATATGGACAAACGCTCCACGAAGACATAGACATAGACATAGACATTGACATAGACATAGACATAGACATAGACATAGACATAGTCATAGACATAGACATAGACATAGACATAGACATAGACATAGACATAGACATAGACATAGACATAGACATAGCCATAGACATAGACATAGACATAGGCATAGACATAGACATAGTCATAGACATAGACATAGACATAGACATAGACATAGACATTGACATAGACATAGACATAGACATAGTCATAGACATAGACATAGACATAGACATAGACATAAACATAGACATAGACATAGGCATAGACATAGACATAGACTTAGACTTAGACATGGAAATAGACATGGACATAGACATAGACATAGATTTAGCCATAGTAATAGACATAGACGTAGATATAAATGTAGACATAGACATAGACATAGTTGAATCAAATACAGAATTGGCAAGGCAGCAATATGGTTTTGTAAAGGGGTCATAAAGGTTTGACAAGGGAAAAAATACAAGACATGTATTTTGTAAGCTGCTATGCCTAGCGCATCAATTAAAGATTTTGAGGAATTTCTCCTGGAATCTTCCCTATAAACCAGAGGCAAATTGCCAATAGTAATAGCGGGCGACTTGGTCTACCACTTGGGGTAGCAAAAGTACAAACCATCGTGAGGGTCTCATTTTCGAACTCCTGAGCCAAATGAACTTCACGTTAATGAATAATGGCACGAAAAATGCCTATCGAAATGGATATAAAGATTCTAAAATAGACCTAATGATACACTGAACAGCCGCATTAAGTGGGAGATGTTAGGCATCTACACAAATAGCGATCACATGGCTATAATTGCTGAAGTTTTGTTCACCCGAGAAACGGTTCGTCCCAGCATAAATTTTTCTCAAAAACCAAGCTAGAGGCAAAGAAATTTCGATACAGACGTTTTTTAGATAGTCTGTAGGCACAAGGTGAAGACGACGCACACTTGGTATCCGCTGTGAGGAAAGAACTGGTCGCAGCACAACTATGCGTAGTACAACACACCATAATAAACGAAGGCCAGTAAACTATATTGGTGAAGTGAAGAAATAGCCACGCTCAGAAATCTTTGTCACTCAGCCGGACGTCGCCTAAGGCGTAACCAGAGTGGCATTAACGAAATTGAGCTCAACGGATAAAAATCATAAGAACTGCGTACAAAATTTGAGTGTCAAATTTAAAAATAAATCCCAGCAGCCTTTTAGCACATCCTTTATGAGAAGAGTGGTCGGGTCATTATTTCCAACACACTACCTTATATCAAATGCTAAGCCACGAGACGAAGCTGCAGAGCCACCATTGTTGATCACTGAAGATGAAATATTGACCATAGCTAAAAAAATTAAAAACAACAAAGCGCCTGGAGTAGATGGAATACCGAATAGAGCCCTAAAGGAAGCCATGACTATAAAACCCAACTTACAACTCCTTTATAATAAAATAGGTGTTCCTCGAGTCGAAGCTCACAATTGGAGTACCGCAAGGCTCGGTCTTAGGTCCTCTACTATGGAACTTGATGTACGACGGAGTGATAAAAATACACCAACCAAAAAACGTGAAAGAATCGTATATGCGGATGACCACACAGTGGTAGCAGTGGTTAAAAAACAGACTTTAAATTTAGAGCCGTCTTCAGACGTAAAAAAAGAGAAGAGAACCAAAAGCCTTACAAAGTGGCAGCAACGTTGGCAAACCTCATACATACATAACAACGATGGATCCGCAGACTGATAACAGACATTCATTCGCGGATAGACAGACACTTTGGTGACCCGAATTTCCACCTAACTCAAATACTGAGCGGGCATGGATGCTTTAAAAAGTATCTGTTTCAAATTCATCATGGCGTTAGTCCGGATTGTCCGACGTGTATAGAGTGCATAGAAAATTCGGAACATACTATAAAAAAAACATAGAAAACACAAATATATAATAGCTGTTATTGAATTAGTGTTTGAAGCTCTTTTAAACAATTTGACCCGCGTCGCCGAAATTAACCCTGAAATTTCACCTAAGAGCTGTAGCAGTTCATTAAATACTTTGCCGTTGCCAACAAAGGCTTTAGATAAATGTTTTTTTCAAGTATTTCTTTATTTATATCGAAATTTAAAGCAAATGGTATACATGGCTAAATCGACTCCGCTTGTCAGGATAATCAATTATCTATATACTTTGTGGGGTCTCTAACGTTTCCTTTTGAGTCTTATAAATATAGTGGAAAACTTAATAGTGCCAGCTCAGGATATAATGATTTATTATATATGTCTAAAAGATTTAAGAAAATTTAAATATATGTTCTTAACCACTATTCAAACTCAACATAGCTAAACTATAAACTTTTATGTGCTTAATTCTCGCAACGATTCATTTTCATCAACATATCCAGCAGATATAATATATCCATGTATTCAATTAAACATACCTTCATAAGTTGCCAAAGCACAGCACACATGACATTTGCATTGAATGCTATTGCACACGGCACACCATTCAGTTATCGAGTCAACCCGTCAGTCTGTCTGTCTGTCAGTTATTTTTTCCCACAAGCAAATTTGATTGCCAATCATACAATCAACCAAATCAACCGATGTTCAGCGCAGAACAACACAACGCATCGCATTACATTGCATTGAATTACCACATACTCGACCACCATTACATGGATTGGTGTTGCGAAAGCAATGGAATTGAATTTAAAGCTCTTTATATAGCTTTCGGACTTTTACAATAAATTTATTTCTACACGTAGTTATATGGTATATGGCAATGTGCGTTTGAGTGTGTCAACATGTTAGAAGCGTGTGTGTAAAATAAATTTTGCATTGGCCATTTGCCAGTGTGGCCATGCAAATTGAATACCAGATAATGTGAAAGCGCAGTCGTATGGGATAAGTTGTAAGGTCACAGTGCCAAAATTCAAATATGTATATAACATAATACATAGCACAGCTATGTGTGGGTATGAAAGATTTTTATGTTATGTGACTGCAGGTAATAACATAGTGCAACACAAATATATAAAATATTTAATTTAATGTACCTAAAAAAAAAACCATCGAAATATTAGCGACTTCATTCGTAATGTCCACAAAGCTTACATTTTTTCTATTAACTGAAAGTGCGGCGTCAACTATACCAGATGGACTTATTGCTGTACTTTTAGGATTAATTCTGTTATTGATAATATTTACATACATATTCTACATAAGCCTGGAGCATTCTTGAGTTCTCAAGTACTTCTATGTATTCATTAGAACCTTCAACAAATTCGTAAAATAGTCTATAAAAATGTCGAAAGCCTCTATCAAATCTTAAAAGCCAAACAACAACAGACAATACCAGCTGTGCAAACAGATTTACAGCAATTGCGGTGCAACCTTGATTTAAAATGCGCAATTGTATTGTATCTAAAGTCTCTAAAATAAAAGACAGAAGCATTGAAACAGAGAAACCGCTTCAATATAGTATCCACAAACACCTCTATTGTATTCAATTCATTAGCTTTGCTATTGTTGCTGCATGGCAATAGAGTTAGGATGGATCGTAGGTGGCTAATGTGATGATTTCTGAACAAAATTTCATCCACTAAGCAATAACAGTTCATATAGATCAATGGTCAAATCAACGAAATTTATTTGATCTTCCAAATCTGTTCGGCAAAAATGTTATATTCGTTATATAAGGCTAAGTTAGAGTAGCACTACAGCTTCTCAGAGAGGTTATGACTACACGAATTTAAAATCATCCAAATATTGAAAGACTTTTGTTCCATGTACTGATATTGACAACTAGTTGTCCTGAAATTCGAACCCATGAAATGTTAAATGTTATATAGAATGAAGTCAACCAATGTGTATAAGAAGAAATGTAAGTGATTTGTAACCATATTAAATGAGAGGTGTTCTCCATAGTCGAATATTGCAGGGTAAAAGTTATCACCTGTCTTGTGCTGTAACTTAGAACTTTTTTAAACTATTTACTTACTTAGCAGCAGGTATGATATTTATTCCAGTGTCCTTCATTCTAGAGCACCACTGTAAAGACGGGTTGTCCCATTAACTTTATTTAGAAGTTCTGAGACTTACTATAATTGCTATTGATTCTGACTATTTTAATAATAATACAAAAAAATAACTTAGTTTTCTTCTTTATTTACGCCTATCAACCCTATTGGGTTACGGCCTGACGTATCGATACCTTTTAGACGTCTCTAATATTCCTACCCCTTCTCCATCCACGTACAACAAGTTTTGTCACTGATTGTTCTGCACAGTTTGTTCCAACGGAGACACAGTGTACCTGCATAACATGTACCAGTGACTCTCGCATTGAAAACCTTTTTCGCTGGAACGTAATTGCCAATGAGCGCCAGCTCATTACTTTCTGACATTATCGATGCTTCTGCGCCATACAGAAGTACGAGTACTATTTGCGACCTGTGTAGTTAAAATAATGTTAATTTTGTCTGTCTTGCTACGTCCAATTATGGCTATGACGTCGGCATAGGATATAGCTGGACATCCATGACGAAGTTGAAGAGGTGAAAAGGTAAGATCACCTTGTTTTAAACCTCACCAGATATCAAACGGTTGGGAGAGGTACGTTTCTACCTTGAAGGCACACGATGCCTTCGCGGGCTATCGAAAACTGCTTTGTAATGGACCAAGAAATAATGGGTGTCATCTCTATATTCTCGCATCTTTTACAGGATTTGACGCAGTGTGATTATTTAGTTATAGTGAAACAAACGACCCGTTACAAAACCGCACTGATAATATCCAATCAGTTTAGGTATTGGCAAATTACTTTAATCTTTCACACAATATGCTCGACAGCACCTTGTAGGCGATTGTGCAGAATATAAAACTGATTTCTACTAGTACAGATGGTCATAGTAGAAAATACAATAGGATTCATATCACTGCCGAGTCATGCCGCACATATTACCAGTAGTAGACCCGACTGTCGTGAGCACGGTATACCTTTAAGAAGTCAATCTATCTTCTTTATAGCTGGAGCTAAACATGAGTGAGATATCAACACTTATCTGGTATATTCATATATAGAGCTAAAAATTTCAAATTTCGACAAAGAAATGTAAAAGTTTTCCTCTTAGAAAGAATTCATAGTTTAACCTTAAAGAAGCTTCTTATTTAGGTATAAACAGAACTCTACTTTTTAAACAAAAAACTGTCAGCTCAAAAACTAAAGCATTCTACACATATCTATCTTTGCATGTTTACAACGCCTCCTTCTCGCATACTCTCCAGAGCAAAGTATCAATTTCAACCCATTCTTTGCAAACATTTGCCTATGTTGTGAACTTGCTCAGCTGTTTAACGGTATTGTCTAGTCGTTCTTCGTGATTTCGTTTTATTTTTTGATTATTTGTTTACATTTTATGACCCGCATGCACAACAATTGTCCTTAGTACTTGCTGTTGTTCTTGTTGTTACTGCTATTCTGCTGCACATGCACTTCTGTCATTACGAGGCAGTCAGTCAAATAGTAAAACTACACAAGTAAAATTCATTTTGTCTGCTGTTAAAATACTTCAACCAAATATCCTTGCTACATATGAAAAGTATTTGTATTTTTTATAAGTATTTTACCCACTCGCACGCTCACTCTCTTTCTTTTTTCGCCATTTTTATGACAAAGCCTTTTGTTTCACCATGATTTTTGCTCAACTTTTACCCGTCGTTTGTAATTTTTATTGCACGCCGTTTAAATGTAATTCGATATGTCTGTGTTTGTGTGTCTAACTGGTCACATGTGGCGGTACATACGTTCGTATGTATACATGAGCGCTTCGCTAGCTGACGCATCCACACATAGCCAGACCGTTGCATATACATATGTGCTCGCATGTGTTTATTTGCTGTTTGTTGTTCGTTGCCACAGCGATTTATTGCTTTTGTTATTGATTTATTGCCGCAGTTAAAGTGATTTTATTTTTATATCGCACTCTTCACATTGTTGTTTTATTTAAGTGCTACTGAGTAGCGTAAATAATATACATTTTTATAACAGTTTTTTTATTTTTATTTTCAAAACGACGTATGTATGTGTAAGTTACTGTATGCATGGTCGCGAAATTCTTAAATGCTACGCCTGCGCACTAATTTATTGATAGTACTAGCACTGGGTGTTTTGTTGGTTTTTATAATCTGCACAGTGACGGAAACCGATATTAATTGATCGAGCCCACATATGCACTAATATACGGTCTAGTGAAAAGAAATTCATATTCTTCATTAAATTGAAAGTTTTATTTAGTATAGTTAGAATGATCGGAATAAAATAAAATATGCCTCTTATTGTTCGACAACATGATGCCATTTTGCATGCCACTCTCATAGAAACCTTCGTCACTATTCTCCTATTGACCAAATCTTGCCGCTTCTGGGTGATTGTTTTCGTCAGCCAGTCCAATTGTTAACAGTACAAAATACACGAATTAAGATTTTTTTTTGCTAGGTTAGGTAGGTAGGCACCATTTGCGCCGGCTCAACGCGATTCGATCAGGATTGTTTACGCATGATGTTGTAGTATGTGATCCACTATTCATCACCAGTATCCATCCGCTTCAAAAATGGATAGATTTAGTTGCGATTCACAGATGGAAATTCAGTCACTGAACTTTTGTTTGCTTAACTCGCGCGGCATCCATACATAGAGAGCTTCGTTTTGTATCCAGTCTTATTTAAATCGTTCCAAATAAGTTTTTATGCAATAAGAGATCGTAACAGTGCTTACATGACGAGCGGACTCGCCGATTTCCATCGATCGATTTTTTCGACAATTGACCTTTCAGAGTAGATCTTTGAAATCAAAACTATATGAACGGAGTCGACAAAACCGAAATTGCGTATGATTGTCCATTACAGTTTAGAGTATGGACCATAAACAATATTAACATTTTCAGCCACCTGGATTGCGTTTTTGCTTCTATAAAAGAAAGCTGTTAAATAAAGCACATTTTTTCTTTACTGGTGTACAACTTTGACGCGAGCTCAAACAATACTTACGCAAGCAATAACAAAACCGTCTGAAAACTTCTTTTTTAAACGCTCTTCTCTCCTGAGGCAATGTATTGATATAAATAATTGACTTCAAGTAGGCGTAAAAAATTATAGAAAAGACGCAGTAACTTAAATAATTAAAACAATTTGGAATTAAGTTATGTTTGTGAGAAAAATATTCTTAGATTGTGTATACGGTGACTATTCTTCTTCGATAGTGATCTTCAAAAATTGGTTTAACGTATATTAAGATGGTCACAAGTCGCAGAGAAGAAAGCATGGTTCATTTCCACAGTCTTCTTTTGGCAGACATTCAACACCCGACACCTACATATAAGTAAAATATTAGGCCTGAGCAAGCTATCTGAGCGATGGGTGCTGGATTTTTTCACTCCGGAGAACCGACCGCACAACCGTGAGACCATTTTATGGCAGTGTGGGACGCTGTTTAAGCGCAAACTCAATGGTTTTTTTGCATCACCGGAGGACCCTGATTCAAAGAAAACGAAGACTATTCTTACCGCTGGAATAGTGATGCTTCTGCTGTTTAAGATTTGCAAGTTGCAATTTATATCGACTAAAAAAGGATAGCAAAATGGTAACTGAGCTCTGTGTTTAGGCCACACGCTGTCGCATTGCATAAAAAGAGGTACCATTTGAAGAACTAAAAACTGGGTCCTTATAATAACGCACCGATTTACATATCCAAATTGGACTACGGACTATATGCTTCATTTTGTTTCCTGACTTAAAGAAAGCATTCGTCGGGTTGAAGCTTTAGTACGAAGCTTAGCTACGGAAATCTACTTTTTTCTCCAGATCATGTATATTTCAGACGAGTTAAAAAATTTAGAGAATAGCTGAGTGTATATTATGACAAATATTTATTTAAATACTAATCGCTACTCGCCAGGCAATGTGAACCATCCGCGAGTACTTTTGAAAAGAACAAACTTTCCAGAATGCCTACTTTGTCATATCTATATCATATCGAGGCTACTATTGTCCGGTAAAAAAATTGCTAACGGAAAAAATTGTAATTCCGACCATTTTAGGTACAACACTCGACTCTTTAAAAACTTAAATATACCGAAATTTCGTCACATTCATTATACTCGTGTGTACCTCAAACACTTATAATTATGCCTGCTCACGGTTATCCGTAATAATATTTTAAAATTTAATGCTCACCACATAAAAAAATGTAATGATGAGTCAGTCAAAGCATGTTAGAGGCAAAGAACAAGTTACATGTGTAAAGGAACATGCACTACTTTAATATTCCACAACAATGGAGCGTCGGACTTTACTTGCAAGTCGTGTTAAGTAAGTGAATACATGTCTCACGATTTGCTTTATTTTTCGTCCGCTTTCGATTTTGAGAACTTTCAGCAAAGGAAATGGAAGACACAGAAATATATATGTATACACATAAAATATTTACAATTACACCGAGTAATAGCAGCTCTGACCGATTTTGTTGCCAGCTTGGCTCATTGTTTCATTGGAGGTATTGTGAGAACTTTAGCAGCTGATTGGAAAATTACAAGCGTCACTTTTAAGAATACGCTTTATTGTTGGTGTTGGGGATAAATATTGCTATAGTTGAAAACTAAATTGTTGTTAATAAGCAGGTACATGTTACAGGTAAAAATTACGGTTATTGAATGTTTGATATTTACGCATTTATGAAGTTGAAAGTTCTAAAACTTTAAGAGTACATGGGAAGTTTGGATTTCTAAGTCAATCATTAAATCATTATATTAATTAATTATTGCTTTTTAATTAAAAACCATTTAGTAAGAATTAAGAAATGCTAAGCATAATAAGAACACCAAATCAGTATTCCTTCTAAGTGAGAAATTTTAAATCATAACGAACTGATGAATAAATGGATTTTAATCGTAAACAAAAAATTTTGAAACAAAAAAAAAGCAATATACTAAATAAGTTATTAATTATAAATCATAAATTACAAATCATAGATCATTAATCACTAGTCATTAATAATTAACATTAATCATTAAACATTCATAATTAATCATTTACTATTAATCTTTAATCATTAGTCAGTAGTCATGAATCATAAATCATAAATTATAAATCAGAAAACTTAAATCTTAAAGTTTAAAATCATAAATCATAAACAAGAAATCATCGTACATATGCATCGAGGGCAATGAGATATTTGACGAAATTCCCAATTCACACAAAAATCTGATCGACATTGGTAAGTCATTTGTAAGACGGTAGATCAGAAATACTCAAAGTTTCCACTGGCAATCGATGGAAGAGACTGTAGGAACATGATTGGATTAATCACTGGTCACAGTCTAGTGGCTGCTCACGCCTGCAGAATGGGACTGACAGATCGAGAAGATTGCAGAAAATGTTGAGAGTAAATCACCAGGGAAACACAATGGATCTTCTCTTGTGCACTTGTCCCGCATTAGCAAGGCAGCGCTTCAATCGTTTGGTGGCTCTACGGTATGTGACAGTGGAAGAGGTATCGTTAGTAAGACCACAGAGCTTGTAAAAATGCGCGTCAAAGGCAAGTATCCTAAATAATAATTACTTCACATGAACCACGTAATGGCACTCCATTCAGTAACGCTAAGAACCAAAACTGGTATATGTGAACGGAATCAAGTCTTGGTATGGCAAACTTGTTTATTTGACAAGATATCTTCAGAGAATCTGTCATGGAATATTGTTCAAAACAATGGTACAAACTACGCAGAAATTCTTTAGATCAGATCACTATAGCATATAGCTGTCATACAAGTGGATCGATGAAATCTAGTTCTTGGGTTTGTGAAGGGTATTATAGCTTTAATCTAATTGTATAATCGAACGTCATGTATTCATTACAATTGCGGCCTTTAGTTGTTGCAGCACATATAGATATAAATATAGATGAGAGTGTGCATCACTACATAGATATATACATGTATATAAATACAATTGTATAGGTAATTATGTGGACATGATAAGGCCAATAAATATTGCCTACTCCCAGGCGTATCGTTGATTGCGTATTGTTTATCAATTTTATGTGCACACATACACACACACACACACATAAATTAACTTCAAGAGCTGCTGGAATACGATATACCAAGTATAGTATGCATATATATATATGTATGTGTATGCGACATTGTTATTTTTGCAATTTTGTATCTGTTTGTTTACACGCAATGCATATGATTTTTAATTAAATTCTGCGGTAACCCCCAACAAATAATCGAAAGTGCTGGTCAACTTAACACGTCGTCCGCGTAGTGGCTTGATTTCGTGTTGAAAATGTTGGAGAATGGGATTTTTGTGAAAATGCGTGGGATATACATACGTATGTAAGCAAGCACTTGAATGTATACATATACATACATACACACACACTCGCATATGATTTCAGTTACGTTCGTGCATATGTGCTCGTGTTTTCAATGTTTTGCTTTCTGCATTTGGTCTGCATGGTATTCCAAAAATAAAAAAATAAAAAACAAACACAAACAAAATGCAAAATGCAAAAAACACCATAAATAGCAAAAATAACAAAAACATGTGATTTCCTCTTAACAAAATATGTCACGTTTTTAATTAAATGCCACAACAAAAAATAACCGCCTGATTTTTCGACCACGTGTGTTATGCAGTGAAAGTGCCAACATGCGGTAGATTCTCATAACTGTGGCTGAGTGTTGTTGTCCATGCATTTATTTGTTTTGTGACCGAAACAATTAATGGGTTAAATTTTATTTTTAATAAAATCACACAATTACGAAGCCAGAATTGTAAGCATTTCGACGCTTTGCTAACAATGCTTGCAAAAGCAATAATCAATTTTAGAAAAATTGATTTTAAAATTTTCAAGTACGAGTTACATATATCCGGGTGACAGATTTATGGTAGGCAACTGTCGTCAAATAATATTGTACATTTGGTGCAAGGTCAAGCGCCTAAATGTAGACAACTTTAATTATCGCCACAAATTGTTATTGCAGTGATTGATTTATATAATATTTACCAAGTAGGGAATAATAACGAAGTTCAGGTGTGGCCGAATATTTTGTATTCTGCAATTTGAAAATACCAAAAGCGTAAAGATTATATATTCACTATTTGACGAAACTGAGAAGGAATTAAAAACAGGGTATCTTATTAACATATAATATAGGTTATCGACTCACCAAGTATCAGCACTACATTCTGCTTCGTATCCAAAATATTTTTATTTAAATTAAACTAGTTAACTGAAATGATATATATGTAATGCAAACTCAACCAAAGTGGCTAAATTAACCAAATTGGCTATATGAGCAAAACATCAACCAGACGAAAGTCTGAGCTTATTGCAATAACTTTTGCCATTACTGAAGTATACTCGAGAACATATTTCCACGATATTTTAGTAAGAAGATAACACACACACTGACCAACACATTCGACTAGAATAGCGAAAATCATTATATATTGTATTATATATAGTCTTAAGCAGCTAAGGTAATTCGGGCACCGATTTCACAGTTCTTCGGCATTAAACTATAGTATGTATATTACGGTGAAGCGAAAAAAATTTTTTTTTGGCTTAGTCTGAGGGTAAAATTTATAGATTATAAAAAAAAATTTTTTGGACAAAAAAAATTTTATTTAACATCTTGAGGCGGCGCGTACTCAGTTTTAAAGTAAATTTTCGAGTTAAAATTTTTATTTCGTAAAATTTTTTGATAAGTGTTCTAGAAGCTGTGGAGAGTCCTCTTTATAGCCAATTAAAAGTTATCAATTAAAAAAAAAAAATCGCTCCACCCTAATGTATATCCTATATAATACATTCACTTAATTTTACTAAGATATCTCACATATCGGCCGATATATACGATATAAAGATAACCGAAAGTATGCAATTCTTCAATTGGATAGCTGAGAGCTGGGGTCTATATTAACCCGATTTAATCAATTTTTGACATTATGTCTTACTATTACCACAGAAGAATGCTCGCAAACTTAAAATGTGATACTTGCTATCTTGTCCAATATATCAGGCATTAAACCAACCGAAAGTTGGGAAGTTCACATATTAATTATATTGGTGCTAGGAGAAGTATTCGCGCAATTTAATCTATATCTTATGCCTATAACACACTGTAATGAGAAGGGCATGCTCTCTGAATTTCATTAGGACGATATATTTCATGTCAACCTAAAGTTCGAAAATCTTTATATGCGATAAATGGTATGTCGGCTATA
This sequence comes from Bactrocera oleae, assembly GCF_001188975.3. Lineage (NCBI taxonomy): Eukaryota > Metazoa > Arthropoda > Insecta > Diptera > Tephritidae > Bactrocera > Bactrocera oleae. The sequence continues at coordinate 471,077 of NW_021678078.1, read as the reverse complement.
TGAAATTTTGACTCCATTTTACAGCTTTTTGGCACAAAAACACACTATTATCAGGGAAAGTTTTTCAATGATTTTCAATATTGTCTCTCAGAGATTTAAATACATTTTCGTTTCATAAAATATGAGTTATGGGTACTGAGGTCTACATATTCGGAGGCTTGAAAAGTTGTTGACCGATTTCGAATATTTATTGACCTGAACAGTTTAATGTAAAACTGTGATATGGTAGATGTAAGTGTGGTTGTTGCCCGATTTCTCGTTAGCATTAGTGAAATACTCGATCAATACCAACGACCTTTAAAATTTCACCTAAAAGTGTGCACCCATTGTGCAATTTTGATACCGGCTCCTATGAAGCCTCATAATACCATCGCGAGTGTTACGTCTCTGATCCATTTATTTGTTGAGTTATTGAACTTTCAGTAGTTTTCAACATAACCGTTATATGGGAAGTGGGCGGTGTTGTCAGCTGATTACAACCATTTAATACTTTTTAAAATTTTTCCTGTGTAAATTTGATTGATATATCTCAGGTAGGTTGGTAGCAGAGTCGGAAATTTTACAACTCAAAAGTTTTGGATTGAAAATTAAATTTTTATTTTTTAATCCCAATGTTGGTATGAGGGATTACATTTTTTTTATCATTTTTAATCACGTATTTGAAATTACAAAATAATTTAAAAAAAATTAAATCAATTATATTTTCAATGCATTTTTTGCAACCCAGGTTGGAAGATATTTACCTTAAACCTATTAGCGGCGGGGCAACACCCACGTTTTCAAACAAAAAAAAATAAAAAATTATTTAGGGTATATGTAATTTTATTATCTACCTGCCTGCCAAACGGTTAGAACATAACTGTAAAATCAAAATCATAAGGCTAGTCAGCACAAAAGAGTATTGAGTGCTGACTACTTTTACAAAAGTGTAAATTTAACTAAATTAGATTGATATTTGTCGAAATGGACGAAAGTCACGGTGAAAGACTCTTCTCTTGGAATTGCTACTAACTTATTAACTACTGCCTCAAAATAACCATTAAAAAATTTCTTTTGCAGTTAATTTTCTTTAATTTGCCTTAGCTATTTCCAAAAGAAAAAATATCACCTTTTTCAAAAATGTCTTCAGGTAGCTGACTTTCGTGAAATATTTGTCACAGTAAACTATCATTACGGCATTAAAATTTATACACGAATTTAAGTACTACTATATTATTGTAGTTCGCATAATAATTGAAATTTTTCCCTTAACTCTATTTAAGCTACTCTGACTTTCGTTTGCTGATTTTAATGCTTCATTTTAAACACGGCATTATCTTAAATATTTTACTGCACACCATAAAGATTAAAAGTATAATCAAAAGTTTTCTTTAAAGCAAATACTCTGGTTAGACCTTTACGCTTACATCAAAAGCTTTGTAATTAAAACATATTTATTATAAACATATCTAAATATGCTAATTAAAAGTGTTTTGTTTTCAGATCACGACTTTGACTAAAATTCTTTAGATTACAAATGGCACCACAAGATTCGTTACATAATTAACAACGCTAATAATTACTCTGAAATTGCGACTCTAATATTTCCTAACTCTTATAATTCAAAATTTAAACGATCAGACTCGTCTGGGTGCCTGGTCGTAGCGGAATCGGTGGAAAGTGCACAAAGCCAATGAACTCGCAAGTGAGGGCATCCTGGTGCCGATTACATCGGATTGGTAACGAGTTAGGTGTTCGCTGTCTTCTTTGGTTCTATCGCTGGACTTCTGGATTGCCCTAGCTCCAATGCGATTGCGAGATCCTTCTGGCTTAATGCGGTACCCAGGATATTTACTAAAGTAATTGCACTCAGTAAAGTTTATCTTGCCGCAATCATAAGAGTTCCTAATGGTATTTGCGGTAAGGCGGAATATTTTGTCGGACGTTAACTGTCTAAGTTATAAGAAGGAAGGTGAACTCGAAACATTCACGTACTTTCTCATCTATTGTTCAAATTTTGCCACACTGAGGTTGTAACATCCCGACATTCATCTCTTCGACGAACATTCAGCTTTAACAAATTTGGGAACTGCTCAAAGCACTTTGTCGAAATTTGTGCATCTTTTCGATCAATAGTTAGGAGTATTTAAATATCACTATGGATCGGCGTACTCAGCTGTTTTAGTGGTATCCATTTTTTGAATTGATCTTTTAATCTAACTTCATGCTAAAGCACTAACACTAACTCTACTATTCAGCATCATAGACGTTATTGTTTGTTCTTTCACCTTTCTTTTTGTTTGTATTTTGACGGCAAACACATACATATTTATAAAATTATTAAATACTTTTCAACTAATTTAATTTTCTTAAAACAATTTTGGAGTACCTCTTGTGACAAATTAAGTAATTTCCATTTATTTTCCCCTACGGGCAATATCAGTTAGTGCCTACTGAGCGCAATTTAGATATGCAACCATAATTGGTTGCGTCAGTGCATAAGTCACGGTCTTGCATAAACTTCACACCGCATGCACACAAACACACACGTGCATTATATAGCACATACTAACAAAGACACGTCGTTCCAGGTAAAGTTGATATGGCGGAGAACTTCCGTTTGAACTTTACCCACCTAGCAGAGTGTGGGAACATATAGGGTTATGTGCGTAATACGTCTTTCTATGTAACTAACTTAGAGAGAAACTTTGTACACACATGCAGGCAAATCTACATAGTCGCCATCATATCATTTACACTTCAAATGCGTCTTGGCGTATGCTAGTGAGTTACAACGTGGATATGTTTGGAAGTGATATATGTGTGCGATTGCTTGTTTGTTAATACATAGTATATGTATGTCCAGTGTAAATAATGTAAATGCCAGTGCCGCTAATTGAATTGCTGCCAAGATTTTTGCTTCAAATGAATTTTCGCCATGCTGAAATGCCTGGTTTTGAGTATTGGGCACCAATTGTGGTGCTTTTTGTGAAATTTACAGGGTAAACATCTTTACGTACAAATGTCAAATACTTAGCAATAATTGGAAAATGTGCAGGTGACATTACGACTACAAGTTAAGATAAAACAGCATTACCATTACTATTGACATTACCTTTATTAGAATTGCTAGACTACCACCTCCTTTCGTAAAAGTTACCTTTTCAGTTATTATTACCATTACCGCTACAAATATCATTACTATTATTAGAATGAGTGCATTATCATTACCATTATCTTAATAAAAAAAGTTATATTAATACACGATTACCATTACATTGACGATATTTTAACGCAATCTTCTACAAATTCACATTATCAGTAATCATTATTAACACTACCATTACCATTGCCATAACAATTGTCTCAAGAATAATGGTTACTGCAACATATCATGATCATTACAATTCTTAAAAGCTAATGTATAACAATTTCTTGACCCTAGCCATTATTATATACATATTTCAGCAATTAAAGAAAAACATATTTTCTTCTTACATTCTAATTACTATAACCAGTATTACTCACTAGCAAAAAGTATAATTTTAACTTTTATAAATACTAAAAACATTTAATTATATTATTAAACTAAGAGTTATTAAAATCTCTCTAAGGTTACTATTATCTCATTTTTTAGGTACATCAATGGTGTTAAAAAAGTCAATATCACTACTTTTTATTTACAAGTACCATAATTATTACAAAAGCTAAAAATTCAATTACCATTTTCATTATTAACGCTATTTGATGCAGCATTTCAATTATATACCAGGTTAGGTATTATCATTAATCACTAATATCTTTTGTCAATATCATTATCATTACCATTACCCCAACTGTTATTACAATAACAGCCACCCAAACAATAATTTTTCTTTTTAATAGATTAATTACCAATTTCACTAACATTACTTTTGCGGTAATCAGCAATCAGACCAATTCAATTACTACCATTACCATTACTTCAATGAATATTCTTTAAAAATTACATAATTTATATAATTTTCCACTACTTATTTCTTTTCATAATAGTTATTGAATACAATAAATTTAAATACCATTAAAATAACCATAACTAGAACAAATACCGCCACATTTATCACTACTTTAACCAATACAAATTCCATTGTAATTATCATTACATTTCAAAAGCAAGTTGCCATTTTACTTAAGATATCTCATAGAAGAAAAATACTTACACCGTTTAGTAAGCGTTTATCATTACTTTACCCAATACAATTACCATTACATTTCATAAGCAAATTGTCATTTTACTTAAGATATCTCATAGACAAAAAAAAAACATTTTACACCGTTTCTCATTACCTTAACCCATACAAACATCATTGCAATTATAATTACCAACGCAAAACAATTTCTTAGCACCATTGCATTACATCTGTAAAACGCCACTTGACTTAGCATACCTACAATATTATCTCAAAAAAGACAAATAATTTGGCAGCCTATATTTCGCTCTAGAACTATATCTCGAGCTGCATAGCTTTTTATTTTGTCCTGCACAAGTGTTTGCGTCATGCCAACGGAAACTGTCTCCATTGTAATATAAGTTTTCAATTTTCTGATTAGGTAGCGCCCACGATAAGAAGCGAAATTGTGAGCATGCATATATGTATGTCGTTAATCTGCAGAGGTGTGTATAATTACACAAGTCGCATGTGCCCTGTAAGAAAAATTAAACGTAAAGTAATTTTAGTTATGTAAATAAATATTAAATTTTTTTCAAATCATTTCTAACCATATGCTTGCTCTTAAAGGAATACATATTTAATTCTATAAAAATATCAGTACTAGTTAAAGGCCCCACCACCAGCACAGCACACAATTTAGGCAATAGGTGTTTACCGCTAATGAATACCCATATCCATATGCAAACTACCGTTTATATGCATTCGCTTACGCAAGTTGCTGTGTGTGTTGTCGCTTTATTGATAACTACTTACAGAAGCTTACCAAGCAAACAGGCAACCAGAAATGCAGGTAGTCAGCTGCACTTGAGCCTTGGTGTCCGCATCACCCGGAGGACTAATTAATCTTGGTTACAAATGCATGGAAATTTAATAATGAAGCATATTTCTGGGCAGATTTATGAGTAGTGCAACTAGAGCACCCGCATGCATATCTCTTAGTATAGCTGAATGTTGGAATGTTGCACCTCAGCACAAGGTAACGTATGATTATTACTAACCGCAGCTGTAAACCTCACCTTGTGGTTACGATGTTGCAATTTATACATTTGATATACGATGCGTTGTGTAATTTGGTGTAGGCTGCTTATATTTGCATATTACATACATATATGGTATTTGATGGATTATTGAGGGTAAAATGCAGATAATGCACTAATTTAACTCTCCAGGACGGAAAATAATCAAAATTATCGAACTTTCGGATGAAAAAATAGGTTAGGGGGAAATTATTCAGATGAAAGTTAAATATAATATAACATAGAGAAGGTTAGTAAAGTTAACACTAAGACTACTTATTACTATCATCTTTGGAACACTTTACTCAGTAGTAAGTAGTATCATTGATTTAAAAATATTTTTTAAGACAAGTAGTTTTAGAAGAAAAAAAATATTTTTCTATGCTTTTTGAGCATAAATTTTAATTGATCAAATTTATTTTTAAATGATCAAAGGTTTTTAATGTAAATAGAGGAGCTACCAAATTTTTTTTAAAAAGAACCTTGCTAGATTTATAAAGAGATTTATTGTATGACTAACTCATCTAGTAGATTAACTTGTCCTTGCCGTATTCGGCAATATTTTATTCACAATATTAGCTTTTACTCTGACAGTGTTTCGATAACAACAAATTATACCAACCACATATCTCTACTACAATATAATCTCAAAATCAAATTATCCCAGCAAGCTTCGTACACGTCAAACAAAAGCCACAAATCAACACCAAAATCGCAAAAAAAATTGACATTTTCGTTGATTACGTATTCGACATGTTGGCCGGTTATACAAATGCCGGCAACTCATAATCAACGCAGATGTGCGAGGAAATGTGAACGAACGCACATATTTAAATAGTTCGAAAGGCTGAAGAGTACTCGTACTAAATTAGGTGCCTACCTACTATTTGCTTACATATATGTATGTATGTATATATTCATTGCTATAGCGATTTCTTGGTGTGACATATGTCAAGCACATATTTCAGCGCGCTAAACTGTCAATTTTCACAACTAGCATAGAACAGTCTAAAGAGCCATAAGTCAATGAGTGCATATATGTATGTATAGGTGGTTTTATAGCAAAAGACGTGGAGCTTTTTTTGGGTTCAAAAGCAGTATTTTGAAATAAAATGGTTAAAAAATCTAAAATTTTCTAATAATAAAAATGTAACATATTCATTCTAAAGCAATTTTTTGCCAAACTGCTGTACTACCAACTCAGCATTGTTATTATATATATATTGATAATATTATTTGTCTGATGCCTTACAAATAATCCATTAGAATACAGAATAATTTCTAATATATATATATGTATGTAAATATATATATAGAAATTTTTAGATATTCGATGAAAGGCATGATTTGTGGGCATGACAATAGACCGATACGACTATACGAAATACCAACTTCCTTGGGTGCCAAGGCACATATGTACCAAGTTTCATCAAGATATCTCAATTTTTACTTAAGCATAATACATAAACAAGTATCCGCTACATTAAACCCCAGCCCCTATACTACTATGTTACTTTTTAGGGCCGAATAGGCGATAAAAGCAAAAGTTTATGGGTTCCGACTACGATCCAACATTCAAAAATAATTGTCTCGTAAAAACTCGTGACCGATCTGAACTACTCTCATAAAGATTCTGCCAGTAGAATGACTCAAACAAGCTGTTATTTGCTTAAGCGGACCAAAGATGTCTGGTTATTGCACTCACACATAAGATCTATAAGTAAATAGATAGCCTTACTGCTTTTCTCTTTGAAGTGCTGAAAAGTTACATTCTGGTTAATGGAAAGTGAAGGCACGAACTTAGATGATTCTTTGTTTCAGAAAAAGGGCGCCCCATACCAAACTGGCAATACAACAATATATCTTTGGTTGCCTGCTTGTTTGCTTGTAAAATAAATTTGTTATCGGAGAAGAATAATTTAACGTCCTTAAATAATTTTGGCAAAGTCGAAGAGAAACCTTTGGTGGAGTAAAAATCATTATATCGGGCACCGATCGATCTGTTAAGACAAAACATTTCTAGTGAAGTAGAAATCATTATATCGGTCAAGGAACAATATCGGGCAACAATAACGTGTTTAAGGTGAGCCAAGAGACTTATTCGGATCATTTAACTAAGAATTTTCACTAAAAACTATACTAACCTTGCTACAAACTCATAATTATTTAGGAATATATACCGAAAAAAAAATTCTTTTGATTCTCTTCATTTTTAATTTATGAAATATAAGAAACTAAAATATACGCATATAAAGTATTATATAAAGTATATAAACTATAAAGCAGACAGTAACTTTCAAGTCCACTACCAAATATGTGGTCTTGAGTGCCAACGGCTTACTTTTTATATAATTCGAATTTAAGACTTTTGATTGAATTTATAGCATCAATATGGGGCAGTACCACCCCCGAGCTTAATAAGTGGGTATTCCTTACTTGTTTACTATAGTAAATATATTGGACACATAAAATTTTGAGCAATTCTTATGTTGATATGTATATAAGTAGTGCAAAACTAGTTCAAAACATTCCACATAAACACTTGTTCCGAAATTGAAACCATCACTAAATGACTGCAATTAAAACTCTTAGCAAGCGAGTACCGTAACTGGACACACACACAGCGCAGTCACTACATACATACACGCTATCAGTGTCAAGCGCCGCGCCAAACTGTCATTGCATTTCGAAATGGATATGCATAATTCCGTTATGCAGTAGCAGCAAACAACAGCAGCAACAACGAAAAGCCTACACGCTAACAACAATCGCATACGAATCAACCGCATAGTGATTTTTAGCCACAATCACAAACATACACATACACATATACATTTGTGTGTAGATATGTTAAAAACCAACTAATGACACTTAAATACACACATATGTGCAGATAGAGTATCCTTGTGTATACCGTATGCCTATCTCATCGCTTGTGTTCGCATATGTTTTTGAACTTCCAGCGCGCACTCGCACCACTTCAGCGGACAGCTTTAATGACAACCTAATTATGCGTGCAAATGATTCATAAATATTTTATGCGTCAAAGTGTCAACTCGGCGAATGTTGACTTCCAAAATTATTGGTTTGTGCGTCCAATTGTGAGGCGGTGCGCATATTAACTCAATAGAGTTGGTGCTGCTGCGTTGAATTTTAATGCTGTTGTTGCATTGTGTTATTTAGCAGGCGGTAAATGCGAAATTTATATATATAGGTATATATATGTGAATATATCATCATCTAAAATAGAAAATAACATAACATCACTTTACAGTAGAAGGAAAAAAATATATAAAATCCAAACCACTGATATTGAAACAAAATTAAAATTTTGGTTTTAATTAATAGCATAAGTTTAAAACTTTGTACCTGTATGCATGGTTGCGAATTTTTAATTCAAAAATCTTGAAATAAAAATTTATTTTTAATTTTTTAACCAAATAAATATTAGATTTTCATTTTTAAATCCCGACGTTAAAATTCCAATTTTTAAAGTCAACATGTTTCGGATTAAAAATTTAAAAATAATTTTTTGATTTGAACGAACATTTTTTCGCGTTCATTCAATTTTATAATTTCAATTTTTAATTCTAAAACAAATTACTTTTCTAAAATTTGTCTATTCCTTTTCTATTTTTCAATCCGATAGTTAGTATCACCAACAAAAAATAACATTAACAATTTATTTATTATTTTTTAATCTGGTATGTGGGTTTAAACTTGTTCTTTTTATTTTTTAATCAGATATGCGGAATTGAAATTTTTATACCCCGAAGAGGATATATTAAGTTTGCCACGAAGTAAATATGTAACACCCAGAAGAAAGCGTCGGATACCCGTAAAATACAATATATATATATATAAATGATCAGCATGATGAGCTGAGTCGGTTTAGTCATGTCCGTCTGTCTATATATAAGCCAACTAATCACAAAATTTTTGAGTAATCAATCTGAAATTGTTCATACATCCTTTTATCTCAAAAGAGCAGCTCATTTGTCAAAATCGTCGATATCGGATCACCATGGCATATAGCTGTCATGCAAACTGAACGATCGAAATCAAATGCTTTTATGGAAAACTTTCTCATTTGAGGAGATATCTTCACCTAATTAGGCTTAGACTTATTATCTAAGGCAAAAATACAATATCCGAATAAACTGTTCAGATCGGATCACTATAGCTTATATGTAGGTGCCATACAAACTGAGCGATCGCAATTATTGTAAGAAACCGTTTGTATGTGTGTAGGGTATTGTAGCTTCGGTGCAATCGAAGTTAACGTTTGTTCTTGTTTTTCTTTAAATAGAAGACTTACCCTAAGCTCATTTTGATTAATTTTATAAGACCGGACAACAAATAGGAGAAACTGTAAAGGCCTACGATGTGGGTAAATGGAAGAAAGCGTACAAGTACCCCTATTCAGTTGTATTAAATTCTTAAGCAAATTTACTAATTAGAAATGTGTAAATCTGACTACCATTCTAGTTAAAACTCTAGAAAACTTAAAAAATGTTCATATATTTTGCCCCAAACCCCGCTTGTCAAAACATCTAACAATATTCACAAAATACTAATCTATATTGCCGCACACTAATAAAGAACACACCACTCATAAATCTTGTATAGAAGACTACCCATTACAAAAGAGTTTCTCTTAAATAAATCAAGCATGAAAGTGTTCTTCGCATAAATAGTAAAAAACTATTTTAAAAAATTCTAAACACCTAGCCTTAAAGCCTTAAAGGAAAAAGAAATGTATAACACACATACAAATAGATATAAAGGAAGACAATGCTGCTAAAAGCGTCGCACTTAAAAGAAAAAATAAACTAAACACACAAAATATTTACTGAAGAGTTATTCAAGAGCGGAAAAGGAAAGATTTAATGCATGCAACCGCGTTTGAGACAATCGACCGCAAACACAACAGGACGCCGGTACTCGTAAATTCTAGTTGCATGCTTTGTTTTATATACTTATATACTTATACACGTATACAAGTATATATGTCTGTATTTAAGCGGCTTGCTGGCAGGTATCTAAGCATGCCATGGCGTATGAGTAATATAAATAATACAATAGACGACAGCCAGCAAAAGTGTGAACCTGTGTGTGTGATGGTGTGATTTCGAAAGCCGTAGCAAATGATTTTTCTAAATTTTTACTCTATGCATAGGCACTTGTTCTAAAGGTGAGATAGAGAGAGAGAGAGATAGAGCAATTTTTTTCAACTTCGTTTACAAATGTTTGCTTTTAAATATTGCCCTGGCATGACAGTCGAAATAGCGCGCCAACACTTAACACCAGCTTCTCATTCCCTCTCTCTCTCTTTCTCATGCTCTGGTAAATGCATGCGCATGATAAATCAGTAGTAGTTGATTGTTTGTTGTTGTTGATGATGTCAAGTGCCCGATTGCTTTTGTTATTTAGCAATTGTTTCATTGATTATTGATGGCCTTTTTGTGTTGATAAAGTGTCGGTGGTTTTGTTGTTTAATAAATAAAAAATTGAAAAAAGACGCTGCTGAGTTATAAACGAATTGTGGCTTTTGTAGTAGAGTGTTGATGCATTTTGGCTGGTGATGATTCACACGTGTGGACAATTTTAGTGGATGTAGGAGGAGAGATGCAAAATAATTGTGTACGCGTAATATATATATATATAAGTATGTAAATAACTTAGGTAGGCTAGACAAAATCAAGTGTAGAAAGTGCAAATTTAAATACTTTTTCGAAGTATGGTCTGAAGACTTTAAAAACTTCAAACTTTAGAGGTGTTTAAATTGAGATAAAGATGAAAATTTTTATATACAACAAAATTCGGAAAATGAATTTTGAAACTACTAGTAGCTACTTTTTTATTGAAACAAATATATTTTAAGTGAGATATCATTAGTTGAACTTGTGGAACGCTTGTCAACAAACTTAATGGAAATATCTGTAGAGTGCTTATCCGTATTTTTGATATAAATTATAATCAATAATATTTTTATAACTTAGAAAAATAAAGTGGTATATTTAATTTAATTTTTTAGATAATATGCCGAACGTTTCCATAAACTATTGTTTTGAAAAGCGTTTAATGTCCTTAGCACAAACATGCATATAGTATTTTTATATGGATATTCGCAAAATTATAAAAACAACCGACTGACCGACTTTTAACTTCATAGAAGATCCACCGCAGTTGTTTGAAAAGAAATCAACCGTTGTCAAATCATTTCCAACAGTTATACAGTGTGTTTTCCCACAGCTTTTCATTCCGGACAGTGATCAAAGCATTTCAGAAGGTGTATTATACTTATTAGGCCGTAGATGTGCATATTGTCAGATGATTGAGAAAACTATTTATGTTATTCTAAGCACCTAGCTAACCCCTGAGCCTTCCCCAATTTGGAAACACTAGGCCATAGAATATGTTATTAGTCGCTTTCAACCTTTCAGTTTTTAATCGTCGCGGAAAATTATTATTCGTGTCGAATAATTTATTAACTCGCCTTGAACTCTTTCTAACTATAGATTTTCTACATCAACAATGATTTGAAACTTTTGGAGGAAAATAAGTCATTTTTTATATATCAAAATCACAAAATGGTCACCCACTGGCTGTTGCACAATGCTTGTTGACAAGTGTTCCACTTGTTCAGCTTAAATTTATAAATAGAGAAAATACAATTTTGAGATATTAAGAAATTGATTGGAGGCAGCGACAGTAATTCGCACAGAGGTCATTATAAATTAAAGCAATTAATATTTATGCTTTGAATTCGGAAAACAAATAAAACAGGGATAGAAAATACAATTTTTAAATTATTTAATTTAGGTTATGCGTTTTTTTTACTTGAAACAAATTATTATGTAATTGTTAACTGTTAGAATAGCTACTAATTCGTATAATTTTACTACAATATCTTTTGCTATTAATTTTGATACAGGTTTAGAATTTTACGTAACCTTTAAAATGCTTGGCTTACGAGTATGAAAAAACTGTTATTTTAATCTTAAACAATCTTTCAATATGACAGATCTTCTATTTTAAACATGTTTTAGAGCTTTTGGAGAAAATTTAGTTATATCGCTAATATCAAAACTATAAAATAATCATATATAGTCAGTTGCGGAAAGTTTGTTTACGAGTGTTCCACTTGTCCAGCTGAAGTTTGCAAATAGAAAAATTATACTTTCGAAATATTCCAAAATAGATTATAGTTTCGATAACGCTATAGTTTCTGGTATGAGAGTCGTTATACCAAAATTTCAAATATATACCAAAGTTATTTACTAATTATTTGGAAACAAATAAAACCAGGCTTAAAGGAACTATAAAAAATTAGAAATGTGAATAATAAGTTTTCTACAAAATTTCGCAAAATTAAATATATTGTTTTAGAAAATTACAATAAGTATTAATCGATCGATTTTTTTGGTACTTTTGTCGTGTTTACAAGTATTTAATCTCTGCAGAATTTCAAAACTAAAAACGTAGCGGTTAATATATAATATTGTAAGTACATAATGAAATAATTGTGCCTAATGGCAACCAGAGTTAATATAATTTGTGATAATTATCAATCCACAATACTTATGCTTTATTTATATTGCATGGCCTGGAATTAGTAATATAATATCTCTTAGTAATACATGAATTCACTTAAACAAAACATTTCTAATAAATATTTATATGTATTAAGTTCTTACATATGGATATATATTAAGTAGAATTTAGCTCTATATTTATAACCAACTGCTTAACGGCTCAAATGGCATATTACAGCTCAGAGTAATAATTATTATTGTGACTATGATTATTTATAATAAGTGAAGTATTGCAGAAGACGCATATACATATTTATAGTATACAGTAAGATATAAGCACATATAAACTTAACATTGTATGTGTGTCTGCGTGTGGTTATTAGCATGCATATTGCATGCCACAAGGCGGAAGGAAGTGTTAAATTCAAATATGACAAATGACATAAATTAACCGCATTGCTAAGACAGATACGGTTATCTGCGTATGCTTGTATATTTGAGGCAACAAATATGTATATAAGTTTGTAAACATGTAACATCGTTTTGTTGTTGTTGCTATAATTGCTGCTGTGTGCTGCATGGTCTCAGTTTTCGCTATATATTTGCTGTTGATCTACTGGCCGTGTGTAAATAATTATTTACGTAAATATATTTATGTATTTGTCAACATCTTTCAGGTGATTCGACGCTCGCTGTTGCACTTCAAATCGAGTTGAAGATTTATGACAGATTGCAGCATAGCAACTTGCAACCGACTAATGTGGCAACAACGTAAACTAATTTGAAGTGGAAACAGATATAGATGTGTTTATTTATATATGCCAGTGTTTGTAAAGTTATGTTGAGCGGAAATTTACCGTAGGGGGTAGAAGAAATGCAGGTTGAAACTATTTTAATGGTTCGCGCGTGTTTTTTTTTTTGAATATTCTGTAAAGAATCTAAAATAATTAAGATGCCTTTAATCTGTTCGATGGAAATTCACAGTTTGGAATTAAAAAAAACTTAATAAAATTCCTAAAAAGCTTCAAAATTGACAACAAAAAAATTTAAAACATTATTTTGATTTAAAAAAGCTGTCTCACTCTGAGCATTATTTGAAAATCTTTATAAGAGGCATTTTATTTAATAATTAAATAAAATTAATGTACTTTTACGCAAATAAATAATGTTTAATAATCAGTGATTCTTTTTGAAAAATGTTGGATTAACTTGATACCGTAGCCGATCTGCAGCAATACCTCCGAAAAAAGTATCTGGCGGTAAGATAGATTCTTAAGCTTAAAATTACTTAAAATCCAGAAGTTTAAAAAATGTATTATAAAAATAAGTGAAAATAAACAATGACCATAGGACTAGTCAAGATTTTTATTTTTGACAAAAAACTCGCATTTTTCTGTTCATCGCTCCAGCCGTTTCGGAGAAATTAAACTAAGTAAAAAAATGCATACAACTACGTTCATATATCCAAAACTATTTGCCGCATCAACTTCTTCTCTTGAGTGATAAAAAGTCTCTCTCTACGTACAAAATATCTTTATCAAGTCATTTGATTAATACTTAAAGTTTAAATAGATATTTTTATACCCTGCTCAGCATGAGAAGCACATATGTGTCTCAGTTTTTGAGATATCGATCTAAAATTTTATAGCTGTCATACAAACTGATCGATCGTAAACAAGTAATTGTATGGAAGACTTTTGTATTTGAAAAGATATATTTACAAAATTTGGCATAGATCACTTTCTAAGAAATTGTTTGGATCGGCTGACTATTTCATATAGGGGTCATACAAACTGAACGATCAAAATTAAGTTCTTTAATGAAAACTTCGTTGTTTGTGAAGGACATTCCTGCTCCGGTGCAACCGAATTTAACATTTTTTTATATTATTTTTTTTTGGAAATTTATAATTTTTGACTGAAAATTATAATTGTGTGATGGTTTAATGATTCAATATACTTTAAATATACATACATAAATATTCTGAATAAGGATTTTTTTTCACACACAACTGTATATATTTCATATTACACGTACCGTGTAGTTTTTTTTTCTGTTCTATATCCTATATTTCTTCCTCAACTACACATAGTTTTAAGTGCCTCCCAAAACAACTATAAGGTTTGAAAACCTGTAGTAATTCTATCGATCTACAACTTCTAGAGTAATCGGCTTAAGTTTAATTGTTGATTAATATTGACCATTTAGGAAACAAGTTCCGTTGGGTAAGGTTATTAAACTCTAACAAATTTTCGGTTTCAAATATAATATTATAATATCTATATATTGACAAGCATGCTATTTTTCTGCCCACCACTGTACATAAGTATATTGTAATATATATAAACTAAACTGCGAAAACTTCTATTTGCATGTGCGCGTGTGATCATTTGAAATGCAAATATTATGGAAATTAATATTATTTACTATAATTTGAGGCCTGGCCGACTAATTTCGATGTGTATGTGTGTGCGTATATATATTTATACGCACTCACATACGGATACAAATGCATTGAGTGTGTTTCGTTTAAATTGAAATAGCAAATTTCAAACAACAAGCTATCGCTTGGTAACTGCATTTACAGACACAACAACAAAACCAACACATACACTCGTACATAATATATTATATAAAGCTATTTGTTATTTTGTGTGCACGCAGCTATAATTAGTAAAATATCTAAATTATTACCGTGCACTGCATTGCAAAATTTAATTCACATTCTCAATTATATATACGCACATACTAACATGTATTACATATATTTTAAACATGACTGTATTTATTTAAACTTTTATATACCTTGATTTACATTGGGATTTGCGTAAATTTGCCTTAAACATACTGTTAGACACTCAATTAAATTATTGAAAATTTTAAAATGGACTGCATGGCTAATCAGCCACACATACACACGCATTTATAGTTCTTAACTAGCAGCTGTAAGCCATGCATTTATATATGATAGCGTGGAGTATAATTATAATTTATGCCAATTGTTGCATTGATATATGATTGCGTAGATATACAGTACTTTTTCATTCGGCTGTAAATGCCGACAGTTATTGTAGTTTTATTAATCAATAAATACCCAAAGGTGTAATGGCATTATATATGTATGTGTTTGTATTTAATTTTCATTTGTTTGCATTTGCTGCTGGAATTCACTTTGCAACAGTTGCGCTCTGAATGATTTTTGTTTTTTAATTACGTAATTATATTAAAATATTTTTCTTATGCATCGAGTTTTCTATAAAAAAAATGCGTGTAAAATATTACAAATGACGAAGAGGTTGAAAAGGCTGACTGAATTTATAAAAAAAAGCAGCTAAAAAGAAACAAAGATTCGAACGAGATTAAAATTTATGAGAAATTGAGTTCTTAGCTATAACTTAGTTAACAAAACGTTTGAAGTTTCGGAGTATTAAATTTTTCCACTTATTTTGTATAGGTATAGTTTTTAATACACTATCTATCAGTTTTCCATTCAAAATCGCCTTTTGGCACACCAAAAACGACCAAAATTTAGGATATAATTAAACTTTTTTTTTGAACGCCACCAATTTTTCAATATTTAATCTTTTTTCGACCGTAGTGGAAACTTTTTTAGAAGACTTGTATCACTGCAACAGCTGAGTTACTGTATATTCTTAACATATTTATAAATAACAACCAAAATCACCTACTTTCGAAATTTTATAGTAGGAAATTATGTCAAATACTTAATATCTCCCACTCAATATTTCTAAAAAGTAAAGAAATAAAGACTGAATTCATGCAAACGCTACTATGAACCGTTAGCTTAAAAAACTGTGTGTGTTGGTAAATGGCTGTGATTAGTAAAAGTAAAATGCCTACAAATGTGCCATGGCGTATGAGTACTATAAATACTGCAGTAGACAAAAAGCACTTTAGAGTGGAGAATAAGAAGTACTGAAATTTAGATTCTTAAAAGCTTATAAGCTCAAGAGTACGTTATAATGCAAAGAAACTCTTCACATTCCAGTGAACTTTGAGAGAAAGTTAAAATATTTTGTAAACGGATCTTTTAGCACTTATAACATACTGCCACGTACTAAAGATGCGTAACAGTTCCTATTTGGTTTTTGATCTGATCCACCTAACCAGTTTTGATCCGATCAAAAGTCGAATTTTCAAAAAATTTCTGTGTATATTTGAAATATGTATTTACAATTTATACAGTTTTTTTTTTTTATTATGCCGAAAATCATTTTTTTTTGATGATGCTTTAGGTGTGCTCCTTCAGCACACATGGACCGGATATTTATGTACTTATGTATCCTTAATACAAACTATCTGATACGTGAAACTTTTTACCAATTTTATACATTTTTATTTTGTCGTACGATTTGAGTAATTTCTATGCATTTGAATAACTTTCGAAATAATTTTTTAGGGGTTAGATCAGTCTAAAACATTCAAAAATATCAATTAAAAGAATAATAATAATCAAAGACTATCACGCATATCCACCTGATATTTTTGCTGAAACTTCAAAGTAACATTATGTGGTAAATTAGGTACAATATTTGGCAATTATATAAAAGTTGAAAAATGTTTTCCAAGTTCGAAATTTTGGTAGATCCTTTTTTAGCAGGTCTTATGTAGATTATTATTCGATTTTTATTTTGCTTCAGATAGCATACGTGCACTGTGGCCGATTTCATTGGTTAAAAATAAAAAATAAAATTTCCGAAATTTGCCACTGTAAGTATCAAAACTATTTCTTAAAAGGACAATACAACATAAAGTGAATTAATTTTTGGTCTATCCCGGTCGTATGTTCTATAATTAAAGAGAGAAAAGGCGTATTAAACCAAGCGGACTGTGCAGTGAACGGAGCTTTAAATTTTAGCATTCTTAAGAAAATTTAGTTTTAATATTAAATCACGTACAATTGAGTTAAATTATAATGAATATTGATCATAAAGGTATAAACTATATAACTAAGGGATTTTATGTGATAATATGATTTTTAATTATGTTTTAAAATTATTGTTTTTATGTGTTGATTTGAGTTGGAGAAAATGTTGTGATCCCTGTCTTGCGCTCAAATGTAACATTTTTGTAATAATAGTTAATGTTTTCTTAGTCTTTATTGTTAAATTCAGCTGCCACCTTTTGCCTCTCTCGGTGTTATTCTTGTGTTTCTACCAAGCAGTTTTGTGATATCTTGCTTATATGTGCGTGCGTAGATACGTATGTACGGCTTACGTGTATATCTTGCTTTTGTCTTTTCAATAAAAAGAATTTGGTTTTATTCGCATCTATGAATACACATATACAGATGCATTCTATAAGTGCGAACTTTCAGGCATATACATATATTTTTCATACGTGGTGTTTAGAAATTTGCTGATAAAGCTAAAAAATTATACGACGATCTAAGAATTGATTAGAATTTGCTAATTATGAATATATTTTAAATACTGTTAAAAAAATATTTGATTATATATTTAAAAAGTTTGGAGAAATGTGGAATAAAAGCAGCAGAACAAACCCAAAGTGTTCGAAAAAAACTCGGATTGAATTAAGTCAACAATCAACTGCTCAGATCTGACAATAACTGTTCAAAGAAAATTACCTTACGAAAAAAGTCAATTTAATTAAAATCAATTCTTAGGTTACTTAAATAATATTAGAACTTTCTAATTTATCAGCTTAAACTATTTGAAATAAATTTTAATTCGTTAACACTACAAATGTTTCTTATAATTTTTTTTAGCTTTAATTAATATATAAACTAGTCCAGAGCAACGCAAGAGTTTGTAAATTTTACCCGCATGGATATTGGGAGAATAGTTTGGAGAGTTTGATTAATGGTAATACGAGGGCTGCTATATATATTTCTGGCCTAATAATGAAAATACGAATATTTATCAACGAAAATGTTTTTTTTCGGTCGATTGCTGTTTTTTTTCGGAGTCATACGCATAGATCCATGATTCGTCACCTGTGACGATCTTATAAACGTCTTTTGAAGCACCGCTATCGTATTTTTTCAGCATTTCTTTACACCAATCCACACGAGCGATTCTCAAATTGTGCGGGATCCAACGAGAACAATCCTTTTTTACGGACAGGTGTTCATGCAATATCGAATGTATGCTGGTGGGAGAAATACATAGGCATGCCTCTATCTGAAGGTATGTTACATGACGGTCTTGCATTATCAGTTCACGTACGGCATCGATGTTTTCTGGCACAACGGCTGTTTTTGGACGACCTTCACGGAATTCGTCTTTGAGCGAGCGTCGGCCACGATTGAATTCATTGTACCAGTTTTTCACAGTGCTATAGGATGGTGCTTCATAGCCATACAAAGATTTTAGTTCATCGATGCACTCTTGTCGTGATAATCCACGTCGAAAGTTGTGAAAAATGATCGCACGAAAATGTTCACGAGTTAATTCCATTTGTTAGCCGAGATGATTTTTTTAATTCCCTGTAAATAAAACAATTCATGATTAAATGACAAAATGTTCTGAGTGATGTTATACTAAAAAATGTCAAACTTTCCAATGGAAATGTCAGATTGCACCTGGCAACACTTAGTGTTGCCTAGGCCAGCCAGCTATAAAGCAGCCCTCGTATTATTTTTTATTACTTATTATTAGTATATAAAGCAAATAAAAAAAGTTTACTTTGATATAGACAGGGCAAGTATTTTTGGCCGCTGATTCCATACAAGACCGACCACCGTCGAGTGCCGAAAATCATTGTCGCCCATAGGAAAATTTTTTTAAAGTGGCTTAAAAAAATTCAAAACCTAGTTGCTATTGTAGAAGTAGAGATATTTGAACGCGTTTAACTTACTCACAAAAAAAAGTTGTCATAGTAAAGTTTTATTTCATAAATATTCTGCCATTCGGCGTGACCACTAAACCATTATAAGTGGAATAACCTTTCAACCTTGTTTTATATATACATTTAAGGAGCTTTACTTTTAGCAATAAAAATTGATATACACTTTTTTATACACAAAAGACTTGATATGATCTGTTCTCCTGAGCCTAAACTTATTCATTTAGAATAAATATTTTTTGTTGTTTTATGCATATTACCTAGAGTATTGAGTCATTAGTATTAATACTACTTAGCATTGTTTAACTTAAATTTCACTAAAATTGTTTCCACAACTACTTTAGAAATACTAATTATGTCCATATTTGCAATTAGTTAATTACTCATACGCCTAGTGCGCTAAAAACCAAAAAGTAGGCTATACCGTAAATAACGTTGCAGCCCACCACCGGAAAAAATAATGACTTCGTCGAACTTAAAAATTTGCCGAGAATTGACTTCATTATTCACTTCGGAGATACTTCATTTTAATTATACTTATTGCATTTTTAAGTGTTTGCTGCACATTTTTGAATACTTCCTGCCTCTTAACACTCATTTAACAAAAGCCGAAGGAAGTTCGCCAACTTGCGCATGCATGCTCATATACATTAGGGCGAGTCAAAAAAAATATATACTTTTTTCGATTATAAACTACTTTTTTTAGGATACGATACTCTGAAAAACAGGTTTCCCGACAACTCACGTTTAAAAGATATTAATGGTTGAAGTTTGATTATTTTAAGCAAATTTTTTAAACGCATGAAATGAACTATTTATTACCAAAATTTCGATATTTTTATAGCAAAAAACAAAAGAAAAAACTCAGAATTAAAATAAATAAAAAAAAAATATATATATACAAATATATACGACATGCATTGATGTTTGACAGTAAAGAACTAGTAGACGCTTAACTTAATCGAAAACGTATGGGAGACTATTTTGTAGAACATGCAATTTCCTAGAAACAAAATATTTTATCACGTAGTTGGAAGCGTGCCATGAATTTTTCTATCTGATAATAAGAAAACTATAGAAAACTATAAAGCGGAGCACATTGCCGTTACACTTTAGAGCTTAAACTTGGAGAGATTGTCGTAGAGGTGTCTGAGAACATTTTTCTTTCAGAGTACCAAGCGAGAAAAACATATTTCTTTTCTGTTTGGCACACCCTAATATACAATACATACATATCTGCAAACAATTAAAAGGAAGAAGAGCATGCGAATAAAGTAATGAGTTGAATGGTGGAAACAAAACACTCGGGCAGTACAACCTCAACACATTGCTGCTGCAGCGCTTTATTCCACTTTATTTCATTGCCTGCACTTCACTGTGCATTCTGCTGCTTGCCACATACACACACACATACATACATACTCGCCTACCTTGCATGCGTTCACCTTTCAAGCACAATGTACGCGTGCTACAACAAAGTATTTGAACAATAATTTACGCCGACAATACATGCAACCTGTGGTGCAAGCAGCAGGTAGACAGCAAAGGAAATCTCTCTTGCCAATTAAAGTAAGACGGCAGGTTTTGCCAATAAGACGGTGTGCTATTTGCACTATACATGTGTACTCGTAATGCAATTTTATCTTGTATACAACAAAGAATCTGACCTATATTATATTATTGTTTTCTATGTATACATAAAGTAAGGTCGAGTCACGACTGAGGTTGAAAATTATAAATATTCTTCGCGCTGTATATATATTTAGCCTAAAATCTACGTCGTATTTAAATTGAATAATAAGACGTTTTTACAGAAGTTCTAGAAAAATTTTGTTCTAAATTAAGAAGCCGTTTTTTTTTTTATAGTAAGAGGTACTTACAGTGCAAGTACGTACTTTACAATATTAAAACTTCGAGTCTTGAAAACGACTTAGTCACAACGACAAGACAGTTGAAAGCGTACAGTTGAGAATCCAAAATTTTGAGTCGTATATATCATCCGATAATTTAAAATTTTATTGGAGACATTTTCAGTGCATTTAAGTATTTTTCATCATTTGAGAAATGTAACTTACATACACGTATAACGTCATACTTTTCCAAGCCGATAATATCAGATATTCCAATTACAAAAATTGAAATGTACGGCTTTGAGATACTCGTATATATGAGCCATTACATTATTACGAATCTCGGGTTGCTGACAAAATAATCGAAGAAAGTTCATATTTTTATATAAGTAGATTGAAACAGAAGACACTCCGGTTCTTGTTGATAGCAAAGCTCGTATCGTATTGATCAAGATACCTTCATAGAGCGTTGAAGGTTATGAAAAATTTGTTGAGGCGACTAATTACATTTCTAGACATATCACCGAATGTACGATAATGCAAGATGTTTTAAGCTCAATCTAGCGAAAACTGTGCACTCAAAGAAAAATTTCCAAAATGTTTCATCGGCTTAGCATTTTCCAGCCATATCGCCATGACCAGACACCCAAACAAGTCTATTGATGTCGAAAAAAAAACACATCCTACTCGACTAGTCTAGATTGAGTTAGCGAGCTTCATACCAGTATTGCTGCAATATTATCAGATTGAATGCATACTCCTTCGGAGGCAATTACACAACAGAAAAGCATATCTACTGCTAACTTTTAACAGCCTCCTGAAAGATACAGCAGTGGTTTGGAAGCTTCAACTTAAAATCGAGGCTTTCTAACCTGACTATACACGTAGAAGTGAACGAAAAAGATGACAATTACGTAAAGATATAAGAAAAATTTACTCATATTAAACTAAGTATAAGTATATATATATATATATATATATTAGGGTGGAGCGAAAACAAATTTTTTTTTGCTTAGCCTGAGGGTAAAATCTGTAGATTATAAAAAAAAAAAAATTTTTTTTGAACAAAGTTTTAAAGTAAATCTCGAGTTGAAATTTCAAGCTTCAGAAGAAGCCATTTTGTTTCAAAATGTCAATATGTGCGTGTGGAGTAAAACCTGAAAGAATGAAATTTTTGAACATTTTCGATGTTAAATTTATAAAACTTCGTCTCGTCACCAACGTGACGTTTTATGAATATATAACCGGCAGCTATGTTGTCAAGTATCTCTTTTGCGATCTCTATCCCACGTCGTTTTTGCAAAAGGTCAGGTCTTTGGTACGAGTCTAGCATTGAACCACATCATTCTTCCTCAAAACAGTAGCTACTGAATTCCTTTGTTTTGTTTCTGATGCCAACACGATAATTTTCAAGCATTGCTGCTTTAACTTTTGCAAAGTTAGTGTCATTAAAAGAAGAGAATGGGCGACACGACAAGACCTTTGTAATATAATGGACTCCCCATAACATTTCTCGTAATTTTCAACGATTCTGTAAACGTGAAGAACACAATATTTTAAGCAAAATGTTTGTACAAACTTTTTCAGAATAAAAATCGGCAAGCAAACTTTTCGCGTCGCAAACAAACAGCTGCCAAACACACGCTAAATGACATATGAAGACCAAACGCTACACGAACATAAAAGAAAGGTAGCACCAATCTAGTCCGAGTCAAGTTTTATCAGATGGTATACTCACTATTATAATTCTAAATTTGTTGTACACACAAAATAGTTTTTGACAGTATGAAAATAGGGACTCGTTCCAGCTACGTGAACTCAACTTTTGTGTTCTTTTCTCTATGACTTTGACTATAAAGCTTTTCTAGTCTCTCCAGCCTCCACTTAAATAAACTCAGCTCTTTCCGATTAGTATTTGCATTTCTGGCAGTTATAATTTAGGTATAGATACATTTTATTTACATATATAATTATTGGTATGTATGTACATTGCATACTCACATTCGTTCTAAATCTATTTGCTTATAACCGATAGTTGCAGGTCAGTCGGTTACTTGAACTCAATGAAGAAAAATATTAGAGTAAAAAAAAAGGAAAATATAGAAATATTCAATTACGCAATTGTATTGTCGATATGCTGCTGATTTTCTTCTAAACTGAGTTTGTAGTTGTAATATCAAAAGTGTTATAGTAATAGTTTCTGGCGCTGCAGCCAGAGAGCTACATTGTTATATGTGTTGCAAAATGCGAAGTGCGGCAAAAGATGAAAGTGCAGTCAGCATATCAAAAGGTCATGCAGTCGAAATAAATTTTATTGTAAAATAGACAAGTTTGTCAATACGCTTTTATTATTTGCCGAAATTCGGTTTGAAATGAGCATGTAGGAATATGTGTATGCCTGTGTGCGTGTGTATTGCGTGCTAACACATTGTGCTTTTGTCCACAAAAAGACATGTTTCATGCACTAATGTCTGTATGTTTGTTATACATATATATGTATGTGCATGATATATACAGTTTTGCCTGCTGACCGCCATGAAGGAATACATATAAGCTGACTGCAAGATTTTTGTTTGAATTGCCTCGAAGTTCTTACTTTGTTAGCCATCAACTGTTTTCAATTTATCAATAGCTTTGGCATGCTTTTAGGCGCATACAAGAGATAAGCATACATGCACAACCGCACACGCACACGCAGACGCACATGCACATACAAAGCAGATTCTTGCTTTACTGGCTGTTGTTATTGCGGTCGAGATAGAGTCAAAAGTGCAAAAGGGCTTAGGTGAGGTCCAACTGCTATTCTGCAGAAAAATAAAACGAAGCGAAATGAGTATGTGTGTGTATATGTGTGTGTGGGAATAGTCTTTTGATGAGGTCAACATTTTGCTGTATATGTATGTGTATGTGTGAGATGAGCTTGAGGTTTTAAGCTATGACAGTTTGGTAGTGACTTCCTGTAAGATGTATATATCTGGTTATACTGAACATACATATAACTGAATATTTGTCAATATATGTGTATATATGTACATATGTATAAATGTATGTGTTTTCAAGTTAGTGTTAGTTGCTTTGGTATTGATTAGGCTTTTGCATTACATGAGCAGCAAAGCTTTATGTAAACAGGGTAGCTCACAAATCGTGCTACAAAAATAAACCGTTATACATTATCTTTTTGTTATTGTAAAGCAAATTTTATTTTATTTTATACAATTAACCTGTTTTAAAAATTATGGTCCGTAAATGCTCAGCCACGCTTATGTGACAGCTAATTAGAAAATGATTAATTGCGGCCTGAAAGGTTAAAGCCGGTATCGCCTCAATTTTCGCTTTAATAGACTGCTTCGATTTAGACATATTTCAGCGGCTCTTGCTTAACATAACCCCATAAAAAAGTGTGGTGCAGTCAGATCAGCTGACCTTGGGAGCCAGCGGAAAGTGGAGTTTCTTGGAGTTCCGCAATAACCGGTCTGGCTATGTTTGCAATTGCTCCATCTTGCCGGAACCAAACGCGATTGAAAGGGATACGTCTTCGGCGCATTGCTGGGAAAAAAAATCATTCAACATCTTTACATAACGGTGCCCATTGACAGTTACTGTTACACCGTTTTCTTCAATGAAGTATGGCTCGACAATACACCTTGATGGCACTGCGCACTACTCAGTTACTCGTTCTGGGGGAAGTTCCGTCTCGTGAATTATTTCTGGATTTGATTCTCTACATATACGACAATTTTACTTGTTTACATTTCCGTTTAAATTAAAATGTGCCTCATCAGACATCAGCAGGCAATTTTTCAAGTTATTGTCTGCATCGGTAATTTTCATAATACTTAGACAAAATTCCAGGCAAATAAGCAAACCTAGGGGTTTTCCTCACACAGAAAAAAAATTGATTACGGTTTTTTTTTGTAGCACCATTCGGGAGCCACCCTGTACTTGCAAAAATTTCATACCTCCGTCATGTACTATACATAAAATTCTACATACCTCGTTAGAAGTTCCCATTTTATCATGTCTGCCATATAAATATATTTATAGTTATATAACGGTACAAAAGTATATATTATGTAAGAAAAACATGTGCCTTTGTGCTAACCTCAAATCTCGCCTTTCAGATTTCTTTGAATTTGTTCAATTGCTCCCATTTTGTTGATTGAGCCGTCGTAATGTTCAATAGTTATCACCTGCCGATCAATTTATTGTGGTAGTGGTGCACTTAATACTGCACTGTGGTTCCAATTATATTGCTATGGTTAAAATTTCTCGGAATTTCCTCTAAATTTCAACGATATAATGCATTGAAGCTTAAAAAAGTCAGGGTGATATGCAGTGCCTTAGGAGCATACAGGATCGTCACAGGACACAACTTAATGGCTATACACGTGAACCTTATGGGCATTATTAACGATGACAGGCGGAAAATGCAGGGAAGTAGACATAAAAGAGATGCAGCTTATGTACAGCCTTATCTGGAACTCAGCTCAGATATCTAGCAGATTTCCAGTTCAAGTTAAACTACGCAAAAAGCGTTGACGTCTTGGACGACGTAAACTTCAGTTCGTATTAATAAAACTCCACCTGACATTACAAAGGACTTGTACGTCTATGTATAGCGTGACCGCCAGCCAGTGTAACCTAACCTTTATTCCAGAAAGCACATTATCAATATCCATTAAAATATATTTTCTTTGAAGATTTCATCCGTTTTCCTTTTTAGTTCGCATACAATGTTTACTACATAGAATCTATTCAATTGACTTCTACGGCACTCAGCTTGAGACTAACTTAGTGCGCGATTTAGTTGAATGCATTTACGGGATCACAAGTTTAGAAACGTTTAGTGAATTTTTGAAATTATTACTATAAATTTAAATATTATTATTATTATAAATTATTATTTTCAATAACATTTATTAGACGGTTCATGATTTACCAAATATTTAAACCATAAATCTATTTCTATTACAATAGGTTTCCCGTGGCAGAGGACAAGCTCTGGATATATACTTACTACTACTTACCGATCTAAACTGGGTTCGATCGTCGAAATATCGTTTCTATCTTCGCGAAGGGACTAAATTTCGCTAATAATTGAAATCATAAGCCTGCATATCAACGAGAAAGACAAGATTCATGCAATTCTGCACTTTAGCTCTTTCGAACTCTGTGAAATATCTTAGTATTACCTTCCTTAACAACGAAAGTGGCGTGAACACTTTGAGTTGGGAGTTTCCAAATCTCAGCCAATTTATAACTCCGACAGAAGAGACAATGATAGATAATGTTAACTTCGACCACAGATTGTATATAGAATGTAGACATGTATTTTTCATATTATATTATACTAATATCCGGTACATTGGTATAGGGGCAAACACTTGAGAAAAAGTGTCGTATAAAACTGAGTATAACTGGTGATATGAGCACTACCACAGGAAAGGCAGAATTATTGACAATATTAAAAGTTACGTATTCACCGATGGATCAAAATGTGAGTAGGCATAGAGATAGGGTATAATAGCAGATTCAACAAAAGTCGCTCAGTATGCTTCTGATTTAACAAACAAGGCCATCATTAGCAATTAAAGCAATCCGCAAACACAAAATCGAAATCGTAACAAATCGTTCAAGATCTAAATGAATAGATGTAAGAGCTTATGTTAGATCTGGTTCTATGACTAATCTCCAAGATAGAGGGGAACTGCACTGTGCCGTCATTTGTGCAGCTGGAGAAAGGACTCCCATGATAAAATCTTATATGCAAATACAAATCTGCTTGGGTGTTTCATTTCTATTCCCGCCAGCTCACCTGACTGTCGGAACGTGTGATATGCACCCCTTACTAATGCTAGTATTGAAAGTTTTCTATATCGACTGCTTCCAACACTTACCATATAAAATTCCGGTAAATTTTCCTGGTATGGAAAACATTTTATTTAACAAGATATCTTCACTTCTTCAAACTTTGGCATGTAGTATTGTCCAAAGCTACGCTACGATCTTCGAAGAAATTATTTAGATCAAAACAATATACCATTTGGCTGCTGTATAAACTGACCGACCAAATTGAGATAAAGATCTTTTATATCCTTTAGGCTATAAGAAATGCACCTGTGAATGGTATTATAGCTTCGGCACGGACAAAGTTTGTGTTTTTTCGTTTTTTTTATTGAAATTATCGCTTCAAAGGATAGGCGTTTGATAGATGATGAACGGACGGACATAGAGAGCTAATCAAGCTTATTTGTATCTATATATATTTATATATATTCTTCGATTAGTCTTAAGTGCTCCAAACAACCGCTTGAAAGAAAAAAAATGTATTTGCGCTGCGAGAATAGAAAAGATTATTATTTTTTACAAGTCTTTTAATTATAGTAATTGATCAACTTTTGACCACTGTACAAATGTCTCAAAGAGATTAAATTTTCACAAGTATTGAGACAACTAAGTTGTTATTGCTTTTATTGGCATTGTAAAACCAGAATATTTGACACACATATACGAATTTATGTACATATACGTATATATGGCTAAGGATGTACATGTCAGCATATGAGTTCGTATAGCTGCAGCTATCTATGTATGTCCCTTTATTTGCGCATTTGCTACAAGTGAATGCCCGCACGCCTTTGTACGCCTGAGCCTTACAGTGACCCCTCCACACACACAAACACAAACTATACAGTTCTTCATTCTACGCAGTATGCGTGTTGTTGTTGGTATTGTTTGGTAGTACAGTTTTGGGTTTCCATCTTTGTGTGCTAGTTTTGAGAGATTTGCATTGTTTACGTACTTTGGCTTTGATATTGGAAATTGTGACTTGTTAACAAACAAACACCAGTGTAAACAAATACGCATACACACACAATCACACCAACATACACGCGCACTCGCACACAGACGGACCGCATTTATACGCCCAAATAGGTAAACACAATATATTGTTACAAGCAATGAGCGGACCGAGTTACACAAACTTGTCAACAAACAAACGCACACATACATGCATACATGCAGACCATATATGTTATGTATATACACATATAATATATTGTTTGATGACATAAATCGGCAACAATTGTTGTTATTCTATAGGGGCTAACAAAATTTGGGCTGAGTCGAATGGTCAAAGGCACCCTGTTGTTCATTCGTGCTTACATAAGTGACTAAATTAAATTTCAAAATTATGCTAATGTTTTTAAAAATGTATATTTATATGAATTTTAATTGATATTATGTCGAAATCAAAAAAGTGATAGCTTTTATCAACTATTTTGTTACAGAGTATAATATTATAGTTTTGTTCATCTAACATTTGTTTGTATCACCTAAAATCTATTGAGATAAATATAAAGTTATGTATATAAAAATGATCAGCATGACAAAACGAGTCCCAAAGGCGGAATCGGTCTATTGTTACGCTTAAATGTCATGAAACGTTAACCTAGCTAAGCTCAAAATTGAGATACAAAACTATAATTTGGTGTAGGGGAACGACGCAGAGATGGACATCTTTGATTTAAAAATGTTCAGAAAGTGAGCATAGCTTTGCCCTTTAATAGGTTTAAATTATATATTTCACAAACTACTAAAGGTAAATCGATCAAAATTGCTGAGCACAAGTCCTTTTGACTCCTCTAAATATTGTGTATAAATTAAGTTGATTAAATCCGATTATAAGCACATAATGTTTATGTTAAAAAGTATTAAAAGTGCGATAACTCATTAAATACACCAGAAGCCTTAAATTTTACCTAAATTCTATAATTAAAATATTTCTAAAAATTTTAAATAATTTTTCAAGCCTCCCAACACTTAGCATTGCGCACTCTGTGTCTACTTCTGACTTTGAACCATATACCTAAATTGTTCAATATATGAGATATCTTTGTGAAACTCAGAGAAACCTTCTTTGCTTTTGAGATGTTCTCAATAAAAGAAATGCCAATTTAATTAGACGAGAATTAATTTATTAATAATTAATATTAATTAGCATGATTTTATTCATTTATACAAATGCTGAATATTTACAATACCTTCCTCAACACTTATAGTTTAAATATGGATATTTGTGTTAGTTAGATTGATTTCGGTATACTCGTATGTAAATATATAGAACTAACTGATTATATGAGCAGCAGTTTAAATTCATAAAATATCTGCAAATAGGCCTCCGACTTTGAGCTTTTAAAATGTGCGAGAATATAAAATGTTCGGTTACACCCAAACT
>NW_021678078.1:394361-441174 GCF_001188975.3 Bactrocera oleae | reverse complement strand
TTGTTACGAAACCAAAAAAGTTCTTATGTCAATATTTAAGACATTTATAAAAAATGTATTTGCAAGATAAAAAAGTAATTCATTCCAAAAACAAAACAAAAATAATCAAAACATAATAAATCACCAGGAAAAAAGTATTCAATTGACATCAAAAATTGAAAAATTTCTTAGCAAAAAAATTTTTTTTTATCCTAATATTTAGTTGGTCCACCTTGGGCATCAATCACTGTTTGTAGACGTCGTAGCATTGAAGTCACCAAAATTTCAGTTGCATAGAAAGGAATTTTGGCCCAAGCTCGGGTAAAGGCAGTTGTTAAGTTTTCAGGACTACTTATGTCATATTTGCGTATTTTCTTTTCTAGAGCGTCCCAAATATCTTCGATCGAATTTATATCTGGTGATTGGGGTGATGAATTTAGTTGTCTGCGGGTATGATCTAGTAGTTACTAATTAATTAATGTAAATATTATCGAAGGATATCATTCATTATCACCACATTAAAATTATATATACTTATATATTTTTTATAATAAGCCGGCTGAGAAGTACATAACATCTTAAAGAAAAATATTTTTGTTTCAAAAAGTATTAAATTTAATTAGTTTTAACAGTTGCCATCAAAGTTATACAACAAATACAGCGAGCTTCTAGCTTTTCGACTAAATTCTTGTAGTACTATTGATTTTTTGCTTCAAAATAGGTCTCAGACTAGGTAATGCCTTTCAAGCTTCATTCTCGTATATCGCCCTAATACCGTGAACGCTTGGAAAATTGTTATGGCACCCATCCACTTTTGATTTGTTACCTTCATATTAGCTGAGAAGCAAGCCTTCGCTTTAAAAAGATACCAGTTTTTTTTTTTATTTATATGCATTGCGTTAGAATCTTTTTGTTGCCAAAAACATGTGAAAAAGTTAAAAGTGGAGCAATGATCATTAAAAAATAAGGTATTAATAAAATAAACAGGTTAGGTTAGCTAGTACTGGCCGGCTGTCACATCATGCATGGTCCTACTGATCCTTTGTTAATGCCGGACAGCGGTTCAGTTTAATTCGAGCTGAAGTATTGGTCTGACAGCTTGAACATAATAAGCTGCTTGGTTGCCTAAAAGTAGACTAAGGCTTTTTCAATATTGAGTATAGTAAATATGGTATTTTAAGTTGTCCCCACATATTATTTAAACCTATGACAAAACTTTTTGATTTTTAAGCATTAAAGTACCTCATTTTCTTTAAAAAAAGTTAAAAAAATTCAACTTTCACAGAAATTTAATTAAAACAATTTAAATTTTAAAGCAATTTTACTTAAAACTTTAACGTACAGTGAACATAAAAAAACTTGTACAGGGAGATGGCTTAACTTTGAAGTTACTTATCTCCTAAATTATTAAAACTTTTGAGTTGTGTTTAAATGTGAGAAAAAGGCCGTGTTGTTAGTTCTCATAATATAATTGAAATTTATTATTAAAAGTCCCTTTTTCCCAAAAACATCAAGTTTAAAATAACTGCATTTTTGAAGACCAAAAAAAAAACTTGTAGAGTTTGCATAAATTGACATTTTAACACTCTTTAATGAAAATGAATACCTCGTATGTATACCTTTGGCCTTTATTAACGGCTTGCAGTCTTTTATTCATAGAATACACCAGTTTTTGTATGAGTTCAAGAGGTATATGTGCCCATATTTCCTGAAGAGCAGCCTTAATCTAATAATTTCGTCTGCATATGGACCCACAAGCGTTCAATGCGTTTGACAACTGGACTCTGCAGAAGATGTTTGAGTACTTTTTCACGTTATACTTGTACAACAACCATTTTTTAACCACTTCGGGTCGTTATCATGAACAAAGCAGTAGCCACCGTTCAAATTGGCCGTCCTTAAGCCATACAATTCAACGACCATCAGATACAAATAAATTAAATTTGGACTCACCTTTAAAAATTACAGAATCACAAAAATCGTTATCATAATTTTAGATTGTTTCGTGGTGTATACGCTCTAAAATTGGGTGAAAGCAAGAAATTCCGAACAGTTTGAGGGTGGAGGGCTTAAAACTCCACCAGCCTTTTTGAATTACGTAATAATGTACTACTTTTTTTCTTTTCTTTTTTTCTTCAAAAACTACAAACGCACCAAATACTATATTTTGAGCATACGCAAATAATACCAGACAAAAATAACGGTACTTACTTGTTAACTGAAGTCAAACTGTTGCCAACATAAGTATATAAGTTTTTAGCTGTTCAAAAATTAAATAAATGAGTTAAAATTAAAATTGATTTAATGTTAAAAATTTTTTAAAAATACGAAAAATGCAAAAAATTCTCATATTGTTACTCTTGGTTGCAGCTTAAAAGCTGAAATAGTGAGCAAAGCCCCTTCAAAGTCTAGACAGCTCTCTGTACAAGTTTTTTTTTGGGTTCACTGTATATTACATACTATTTACAAGTCACATAAGATTACATATTTTCATTATTATATTCACTTCAATATTGTAAGGGTTAAAAAATATTCAAACAATTAAAAGTAAACAAAATTTTTTTTTCCAAAAACTCTGTGCAAACAAGACGTCTATCTTCATTGTTTGTTTACTTATTAAAACATAAAATCCCATACGGAAGTGTTACAATTGCTGCCGATCAGCCACAGTTAACAGTTATGCACATTGCTACACTTTGCCACACACAGCTGACTAACTGGCTTTTTTCACTTCAGCACTCAAAAAGTCAACAATTGACTTGTGTGACACTTGTAAACACCAGTAACACTTGATCCACTTTTTATTTGAACATTTGCCGGTAAGTGTGTAAGCGCCTAAACTATGTACAACTGCCACAAATAACTGTGTATATGTGTCTTTATGTGTATATGTGCCACATATGAATGTGTGTGAAAATATATATATATTTGTATGTGTATGTTTGCATGCCGCTTTTCAAAACAAATCAAGCACTCAAGCATACAATGATACAAGCCAACAACTGCTATATTTCCTGTTCAGTCGCAAAGCAACGAGAAAGAAGTAAGAAGAGAAGAAGAACGGAACGTAGTGGCGGAAGCATATGGAAGAGTATCAATTTCAGAGAAAATAGAAGCAGGAAAAAAATTGTTTGCTTTTGTTCTCGCACAATTGCTTGCAAGGCACAAACCACGGCACAAATGTATGTATGCATATATATGTGTGTGTGCATGAATTCAAACAATAAATACGTGAAAGTGTGAACACACACATACATATGTATATATATAAATATCAAATACATATACAATATAGCAGTGCAATGTTTGTTTTACTGTTTCATAGTTTTTTTCAACAGAATTGCAACGTCATTTGTACTTTTGCAACATGGAGTGTGTGTCTGTGCTTCCTTGCTCGCATATACTCGTGTGTGTACGTGTATTTCAAAAGGAAAATTGAGGAAATCAAACTTTATGCACACATGAATACTTCCTTCCTGCGCGTGGTCGACTAACGGCTGGCTTGCTGCGCGTCTGTGGTTTCGCCTGTCACACTAACTGACGCACCGACTGACTGCCTAGCTGGCTGCTGGCTGTGTGCCTTATAGCCAAACGGTAACCGCAAAGTGCAGTTGAAATTTGAGACAAAAGACCATTGAAATGCTGCACAAACACAGACACACACACACATACACATACGCACGCTCGTTTACTTTTATATGTATCACTGCTATTGTGCCAAACTGCAACTTGTGTGGAAGTGTTGCAGCAATAGAATCTAAAGAGTGACGCTTGTACTATCTACGTGCATCAAGTGGAGATGCGGCACACATGTATTGCCACTGCAGCTCTTTCACAATTAAACACTGCAGCTCAATTGTTTTCATGCTTGCACATTAAGGTGTGCTAAAAAAAATTCGAGAGGCTTGAATTTATGGATTAAATCAGTCTAAGCAGAAAACACATTAACTTCGGTTGCTATAATACCTTTCTCATATACAACAGATTCCTTACAAAAACTTTGATCGGTCAGTTTTTATGGCAGCTATATGCTATAGTAACCCGATTTGAATAATTTCTTTGAAGACTGCAACATTGACTTAGAAAATTATAAATGTCAAATTTCGTGAAAATATCTCCATAATTGAAAAAGTTTTTTGATCGTTCAGTTTGTATGGCAGCTATATGCTATAAACATCCGATATTGAACTTTCCGATAAATAAACTGCTTTTTGGTGAGAACAGAAGGTGTGCGAAATTTTATCGATCGATATCTCGAAAACTAAGAGACTGCATATATGCAGACAGGCGAACGGACAGACGAACGGACGGACACACCGACGGATCATTTCTATATACACATTATAAGTTTCCTAACGTTTCCTTTTGGGTATTACAAATATCGTGGCAAACTTAAGGTAATAACCCGGTGTGATGGCCGAAATTTTGACATTTTTTACAGCAGGAAAATAATATGCGATCGTTTGGTAATTTTTAAAATTTTTATTACTACTTTCAAGCATACAAAGAAATTGTTTTTTTACTAAATTTTACATTGATTTATTGATAATTTTTTATGTTGAAGTAGAGTCCGTTAAGCAATTTCGGGCAAACACATAGCCTGCCGTATTTA
Organism: Bactrocera oleae; assembly: GCF_001188975.3. Taxonomy (NCBI): domain Eukaryota; kingdom Metazoa; phylum Arthropoda; class Insecta; order Diptera; family Tephritidae; genus Bactrocera; species Bactrocera oleae. Next base: position 436,583 of record NW_021678078.1, on the reverse strand, counting down.
TCTGAACTAAAAAAATCGAAAAGATTAGGATTACAGGGGTTTCGTCGAGCAAAAAAACGGCCTAGTTTCAATCAATTTGTTTTTCTTATAAAATGTTAAAAAAATTCAGACTTTTTATTTTTCTAAAGACACATACTTTACAAAGATTTTGTGAAATTTTCAAAGGAAAATATTCAAAACTCGGCCATTGCAACGTCATTGCCGGCAGTCATTATAATTTTTTTCCATTTTCAAAGCTTTTAAATATAATTGTTTAAGTAAAAAAACTTTCTGTGAGGTAGTTTTTTTGGGAATTTTAGGTTCTACAACAATCCGCAATGTAAAAAATATTATCCTAAACGACTCAAACCTATGGTATTTTCCATGAAAAAATGCAATAAACACCTTTTAAAATTAAGCTAAAAATGTTTATTTGCAATGATATTTGATTCTCTCTATGTAGGTTCATTTTAAGCCATGGCTTACATAGGTTAGTTTTTAGCTCACCCTAATGTACAAATAATTTACGTTTTATTGTTTATATTACTTTGAGTTTGCTAGTTTTAAGTGTTCTTCGTGCTAGTCAACTGCATAATTGAAACTGTAGATTTTTTAATTGAACAGATAATAACAGTTATGTAGTAAAATACACATACTCATACATATGTGCTTGTACTTGTAAGTGTGAATTAAAGGCATAGGGCTAAGTTACCGAAGCTAGACTTTTTTTGAAGACTTTGTGCTGTTGGCGCTTCAAACGTTTCACAAATACGGATGTATTTTGAGAAGTCAGTGACTTTCTAACATTTTTTATTCTTATTTATTTTTGCTTTATTCTTGTTTCATTATCTACGTATAAAAGAAGATGTTGAAGACGAGTTTGATAGCATGTTGTTGTTTTTCTCATGATTTTTAGAACCTTCTTTGTAAGTTTCGTCATAAGTTTGTGTGTCTATGAATGGGCATATGATGATGCCTGCTTAGATATATACTATACATATGTATGTAAATATGGACTGTAATGCGACATGCGACAAATGGACGAAAAAATTTTAAACGATAAAAAAAATCGTATATATAAAAATGTATTGATATTTTTATCGTGTATTTGTTCATTCATATTTCAAGACTACACGAAATAAATAAAAACAAATTTCTAAAATTATGTTTCTTTGAAGTAGAGGCAGGTAAACAAGACCTCTTCCTCATCGTCACGATTCCTACCTTCATGATCACTTCAAAAAGAAAAAATTGCGGTTTCTTGACTACTACAACCGTCATTATTGTATAAATCAACAATACTGAAAAAAATCATAAATTGATGGCTACTCAAATACGAGTGTATAGGTCGATTTTTTCACAATATTTTTAATATTTCCAATTATTAATATTACAAAGTGGAAATTTTTGTTGTAAGTTTAAGTTAGTTCATACATTAGAGATGTAATTCAGAAATATTCAAGCCAAATATTAAGGAAATCGACTGACTAGAGCATGAGATATAGTGCAACTATATAAAAAAAGAAGTAGTTTTGAGTAGTATAAATTTAACAATAATTTAAATTTTAAAAAACCTTTTAACGAAGAGTATTTTGTGACATCTAAACTAACAAAATTTGGCAAAAAAAATTTATATTTTTCAAATTTCTAAACCGTCTGGTGACTTTACTGTACGCCATGTAAGAATCATTCCAGATATTAATGGGCGTCATTTCGCAGCCAACTGCACAAGTTAACCCCTTAGGTGGAGAACAGCGCCCTATGCAAATGTGTGCAATAAGTGCGTTTTAATTCATATTATGCTTGGAAAGCCGCCAGCACAGATCTCTCGACACGACAACAAAGATTATTGTGCATATTTAGAATGAATACCAATACTGTCTTCTTTTAAAATCAAAATATTACTACGCTTAAAAACAATTGCATCATGCAAAATGTATAAACAAACAACATAAAGTCTTGAGTGGATGTACAGAAATGACACTGCTCTTATGTTATGCTTGAACTCGTAATTCTACAATGAAACATCTTGCTTTAAAATTTAAACAACTATAGTTGATAACCGGATATATCGAAAGTCGAAAATGTCTTGTAAACACTAATGTATCCAGTACTAATTAGTGTTAGAAATTGTTAAAAGTCTCACATGGTATTAACATGATGTTTCGTGGAGCATAAGTTCATTATCTCTCCTTCCTTGTTGTTGTTATTGATATAGTCAAAATCAAGCGACATTTTTAAAAAACTTGATGATACCCATAACATATAATTGCGTTATGAATTAAATTGGTTTCCCAAAATAATTGTTTCCCAATGCAGTAATATTCAATAGTTAAATAGAAATCTAACCGAACTTGATAAAAAATTAACAAACAACTTGAATCACAGAGCAGTAATTCTCAAAGTCACACCAGTCGCCATCGCATTTGGATGACGTTATGGGATCCTGCAAAACTTATTGTCAATTTCGTACTTCTGTATCATCAAGTCAAATTATGTGGCCAGTCGATTTTAAGAGTAAGTGAGGTTTTAAACGATTTTTCAAAAACGTATGTATTCAGAACCCTATTATGATAAAATAATTGACAACTAAATTACAGACACTGCTTTCATTATAGTTTTTCTCAATATATTTATAAGGAGGGCGGAACAAGTAGCCGAAGCAACAGGAAATGCTGACTGGTTTTCGATTTAACAGTATTAAAGGTTGAAAATGTTAAGCGTTCAGTGATAGCCGTGAAGTCATCGAAAACTTGCCTCATTCGAATCGGCTATCCACTTCTATTAATGACAATTGCATGAAACAAGTTAATGAAACAGTGCTTGGAAATCGTTTTGTTGGCAACAGTGAGATAACAGAGGATCTCAACATCTCTTATGTATCTACTCATCAGAATTTGTTTAATGTTTTGGGTATGAAGCGTGCCAATGCTAGACTCATATCAAATAATCTGAGCAACGGCGTCCAGTAAAGGCCGAAAAAAAGAGCTTGACAACGTAGCTGAGAATTCATCCAGCGAATCATTACTGGAAACGATGAGTTTATGAATATGTCGAATAATGGCGTTCCAAAAACTAATCGAAACCTAAGGAAAGCCGAGACTTATAATAAGTGGCGCGCAGTGAAATCAAAGGGCGCCTAATCCCTCTCTACGGCGACACTTCTTCTTCAATGGCGACTGTCAAAAATTGGTTTAACAAGTTTCAACAAGTTTCACGTTTATGAAGAGCCACAGAGCCAGATGCCGTGTAGCACGCACGCTGAATAAAGCGAGTTCACGATCCTGGAGCCTTACTAATACTATTGATAAATATCAGAGTTATTTAGTTTTCATACACCGACATAAAATATGGGGCAACTGTATTCTACAAACACAATTTAAGCTTATCAATATAACCTTATATCAAGGCTTTGTGCCGCAGTTTTTGTACAAATTTCATCGAATACTCACGATTATATTAAATCAATACCGTATTAAAAATTAATGTGCAACCATAGCTGCATCTTTTCGCTATTGTTTGCGCTCTGCTTTACTTTAAAAGTGCGTCACCAAAGCTGAATTCAATTCATCAGCAATTCCAAAGTAATTCTCACGAAACAATAGCTGAATCTAACAATCCAATTTTTTATGCACATCAACATTCAAAAACGCTCGAGCGCATAGATTTGCTTTGCCCAACTACTCACATACACATACACACGTACAAACTTTGCAAGGCCTTCTAAGCTCGCTTTACGCATAAATTATGCAAAATTACATCGGCACGCTGTGCGGCGAATATTGTGTGACTAATTGGACAACTTTGGACTGAAGCGAAGCGAACAAAAGCGGCCTAACTGCCAACAAGTCTTCGCTCCTAAAGAAAGCAGATATTTTATAAGAGTATGTAAGTCTGTATTTTTTTGGAACCTTGCCGCGCACGTAACGGTTACAACACTTCAAATCAAATCAAAATTCAGTGACGCCGAAGATGAGAATAATGGCCGCGGCTATGACGTCGCCGTTGACGTTTACACCAAAATGCAAATAGGCAAAGTAAAACTGTGATATAGAAAAGCAACTGTAGTTAGCAGGTGTGGCGGGTGTGAGAAATTTTGAATGCAAGGGTACGCGCTGTTAGTTGCATAATCAAGGTTGGAGCGCAAACGAAGTGCAACAAAGCGTAACAAGCGATAAAATTGTGCTCAGAAACGTGTTGGAAATTTCAAATTAACAATAAGGGCTTTCCTTTAAGATGTCGTGGGGTTGTTGTTGGCTGCAGGTGTTATTTACAATGTCAGTAATATAAGTGAAGTACGGAGGACGTAACTGTATGGTAGATATCGGTAGATAGCCACTAACCGGTTGCAACTTAATGACCTGCGCCCCACAGCTTCTCGTTGTTGCAAATTGCATTTTAATGCCGTAAATCAAATATGCAGAACTTTTTTATGGCACTAATTATATTAGAAACTACTATCTAAGTAATCAGTGTGATTGTTATTTAGTGTATTGGAGTTTTTAAGTGTTATTAACGTTTTGTAGGGTGAAGTGAAAGAATGTTATAAGTAATGCCTTCAGTCTAGCTTATGGCTTGTAATTATGAAGGATGAGTATTAACTTCTCTTAAGACTCTACACATATACATATATACAATAATTTCTAGAATTTTTTTAGTCTCTTTAGCACTTTCATCTCCAAGTTAGGTTAGGTTACGTTAAAAAGTCGTTCCAACAGAAACGGATAGCTGAGAACGCCGTTCCATTGAGATAACCACATGCGCCTAAGTATTGAACGAAAAGACGCTCAAAACTAGAAAAAGCGCTTTGAGCCTGCTACCAATTTGTTGGGCGGCTAATATCAATTCTAGCTATTTCACCAGGTTTGCCGAAAAGATGACTGCGAAAACACTCAACCTCAGTCTTGCAAAAGCTTTAAACTGGATGAGAAAGTGCCTGAATGTTTCCTCCTCACCTTTTTCCATACAATTTTGACAGTTAGCGTTCGACACGATGTTTATGTTAGCATTACCGCATGAATGCCTTTTAGACAATAAAAACGCTTACAATTACGGCAAGATGAATTGTGTGTAGGGCAAATAGTTCAACGAATCCACAGCATTCAACACTAAACCAAAAATATCTCGCAGCCATATAGAAGCAAGTTGTTGACCAGCACGTGCTAAGCTCACGCAAAGTCTAGCGGTGCAGCGCAAAAACGCAAGAGAACAATGTAGACCCAGCTCGTTCACAATCCGATGTAATTGGGACATGGTCTCTTGCAAGTTCATCGACTTTGCAGTTTGCAGCATTTCCGCCAAGATTCTGACGATTCTAAAAATGAAGTAGCTTGATGCTATCGATAGTGAGCACAGTCACTCCTTCACTAACTTCAAGCGCACAGTGAGCGAGCTTAACGCTAGTAAGCATTGCAGCTCTGCTGTTGGAATGAATGCCCACCTCCCTGCAGCACTTCGGAGAAATACATTTACTGCTATCTTAGTGGAAACTATCTGCACTTAAAAAACTTTACTTTGATCAGTAGTCTCAAACTATGCTCCCCTTCCAAACTTCCCTCTAAGCTTCGACCCATGCGTGAAAAAGCTCACTGCGCCTTTTCTCCAGTGACTTTGTTTATGTGAAGGCGCGAACCTACGAGTGCGGCAGAGGGATGTCTGATTTGATTCCTCTTGGTAAATGAAATCATTTCACTTTTACTTCGTTTGAGAGCTAAGCCGATTCTGCTATCCTTGAGTCGTAGACAGCAGTTCGAAATTTTCCTTTTCCCAAAAAAGCAACATCGTCAATACATCAGTTCACAACAAATTACATCACATATGTCGCAAAAAAATCACATCACTTGGCATCAAATGACATCTATAATAAGCCGCATCATATATCACTTCATGTATCACCAGTTCATCATTTCACATCGAATCATATCTTAATTATACATTACATTTTAAAAATTGCATCACTTGCCATTAAAATCAAACCGATTTTCATCAAGTCATAAATTACATTATAGATCAGTAACATATCCAATTCTATAAAATAATCACTTCGTATGAAACCACATTACATTTTTTATGTATAGTCGTTTGTAATATTTTTGAATGACATCATCTAATATCATATCACGTAACTTTCTACCGATTACTTGATTTTGGAACAAATCACATCACATCATTTAAGATCAAAAGATTCATCATTAGACCTCAAGTCAGATCTCATCATTTTATAATAAGCCGAGATCATTTCACATCAGTCATATGCCATCGTACATCACATCACCTTATGTTTCAACATAATAAGTTCAACCGCTTGACATCAAGTTATATCGCATATCGACAATAATATATAATATGAAACTTCAAGTGGTGATATAAACGATTATATCGTTCATTATCGATTTAAATATCATATTATATGACATCGATGTACATTGCTAGAATACCTTGACATATTTTTTTAATCCCACACTAAAGTCAAACAACGCACTTTCAATTAAGTATTATACTATTACATACTAATATTGAGTGATCTCATAACTAAATGCCATACCCCTTGTTTCAACTTATTGGATATTAGGTTCAAGATAGTCGTCACAGAAATTATGCTTGAAAGTTAATGGAAAATTGGCAAAATACTTTAAAACAAGGACTGGCTGCCCAAAAAAGAACAATATCCTTCACAGGTGAATCTCTTATAGCATAATAGGCTATAAGACGACCAATATCTTGATTTTGGCCGATCAGTTTTTATGACAGCTATATCTCTTAGTCCGATATTTGCAGTTTCAATTAATGATCAGCTTCTTGGGGAGAAAATGATGTGTGCATAAATTTAGATCGATGAACATATGAACAGCCTTATCATTTATATACTTCATAGGGTCTACTACGTTTCCACTTGGTTTTACATATTTCGTAACAAACTTAGTATACCCTTTTCAGGGTATAACTAAACTGTATATATGATATGTAATTTGACAACATTTTTGAAAATAATGTCAGCTCTATTAAAGAGGCACTAAATACTATATCTCACTTTTTGTTGGCTCCACTATTTTTGATTTCAAGTTTTTAGCATTTCAATATTACTAAGTAGCCTTACTTTTTGATGGATTTACAATCCATTATTCAAATATTTCTTGTCAAATATTTGTTAATCTAAACTTTTTGATAAGTAAATGATACATAACCTCATTTATCGGCTTACAAGTTTCTACATAGTCACTTTATACACAGCTGTTAAGATTTTGATACTTTCAAATAAAAATATTACTTACACCACAAGCAACTGTTTATTGAACAAATAACTACTGAAACGTGTAAAAGTTGAAATCACCTTTCAAACTTTTAGCTATCAATTATTCATAACAATAAATCCATCTTTTGTTATCACAACTTGAATGTATCAACACAAGCTGCATAAGGCAGAGAAAAAAGATGCAAAACAGCAAGAAAAAACTCGCAAGTCAATTTTAATATATACACACACATTGAAATTGATTAGAAAATATGAGAAACTTTTTACCAAAATATTAACACATGTTGCATTCTCAGGCAGGTGGAAGAAAAAAAAATAGAAAAATAAAATACTATGAAATTCAAACTTAGATAGGCGGCGATAGGGGAAGCTTAAGCAAATGGGTAGGCGTATCTGTTGCTAATGTGCGTCAATTCTAAATTAATGCAAACGCCTTGGTATTTGTGCGCTGGTGAAATAAAAGTTTCATGGAATAGCTCTGCATAACAAATAAAACCAAAAGAAAAAGTATAAAGTTTTTCACTTGCACGAATAAACTTTTGGCACCTCAGCGGGCAAGTTGCCAGGCACACTCACACATACATACAAACAGCTTGACCACACATACACAGAGAGTGTAGATAGGTAAGCAGCAGTCAGCTCCAATTCATTTGGGAACCTAGGCAGGTGTGCAAATGTGAAGAAATTAACTAAATATCTAAGCTGAAAGTAATCAACACAGCCGGGACGAAACTTGCAAGCGAATCTTGCAACAAGATGCTAATGATGATGACGTTGCCATTGAACACAAGCCACGAACAACGACCCCAACAATCCACTCAATGAAGAGCAGCTACAACAAGCACTAGTATCTTTCAACGCTTTTATTAGTTGAATTATTTGCTTAGCATACATTACGGCGCACACACTGGGGTATTCACAAATGACAGCCACAGCAACAGCGCTGGGAAAAGAATTAAAAGCAGTGAAGTGCAAATATATGTGAATTCTAATGGGATATTAACAGTTTGTACGTTTGGGTAATTTATTTAAATAGTCAATGTTGATTTTGGCCTAATGAAATGCAGTTTTATTATAATGCCTAAAATGGTTGAAGAGAAAAGTTTTATACAGAAATGCGCCTAAATGTAGGCAACACAAAGCAAGAAGTCGAGAAACATGTGTGTTTAAGTGTTGGTGTGCGACCAGGAGTGGCGTTAAAAAACTTACTGCAACCGGGTCGAAGGTTTGCATTGAGAGCAGCCAAAGTTTTGTCACATTTGCTGCATTGTTGATTTTGTTGCATACTTTTGGGTGCATGCTACTACACGTCCATATCACAATTTAGATTTTCTTTGTTATTTGACATTTATCAAGTTATATTGTTTTATGTTTGTATACCTAGCGCTTTAAAAGTAAAAATATACCATCTGACGAAAGGCCTTCAAATTCCGTTCAACATAGAAATTACTTTTCTTATAGGAGTTGACCCTAAACAATAACAAATCTTCGGTCGAAAAAAATATCTCCTTGGCGGAGGGATCACACTTAGACTGATTATATTCAGTCCTTTGTGTAGCTTAACGAAAAACTCTTGCGGTTATACGTTAGCTATCGGCAAAGCGCCATGAATCTATCAAAAATCTAGGAAGGTATTTTAGGTCTATTTTTGCTATTTCAGCTAGATATCTTATCCGAGGTAATTTTGCCTTATTCTGGCAAAAGCGGGACATTCGAGGAGAAGGTGTTGAGAGAAAGTGTTCTATCTATATTCCAAACAGCTGTTTCAGCTGGCATCCGGATCCGGTAAGGAATTGAATCTTATTGCATAAATCTCGATGGAACAATGTCCAGTTAGAACTCTTACAACCATTGAAAGGTGAACCCTGTCCTGAGCGAAGAGCTCCCTAGATCTCTTTCGATTCACCCCGGGCCATAAGGACTTTGCGATTACACAACAAGTTGTGGTTGACCAACGCTTGCCAAGCTAGTGGCCTGAGGCCTAGCATGCCAGTAGCAAAACACAGGAAGCCAACGGAGCTCCCACCCGTTCCCATTACGTAGTTATTGAGACTGAAGTACCTGTCCCAGCAAATTCATCAGCCTTACAGTTTTCTCCAATATCGCTGTAGTCAGGCACCCAAACCAGTCTAATCATAAAGTAACTTGATGCTAGGAATAAGGGGTATGAACATCCCTTCATTAGTCTTGAATGCACGGTCGGCGAGCTCAATGCTAATATAGTGGCCATACTATCGGAGTGGATAGTCACCACTCTGAACGAGGCTGCGCTCTTGAGCAGTATATCTACTGCTAACTCCACTTGGAAGAGCGGAAAGAAGCCTAAAACAGGAGTTGATGGAAAATCCCTGATAGTGTACGGCTCCACCAATTTTGCCGCAAGCCGTCCGTAAAAAAGCTCACCGCCACTCTCATCCAGGGAGTCCTCCCCTGCCATGCCTCCCTTGAAGGTCTGTGAGCAGAAAAACGACAACCAGGTCTAGGGTCAGCGTCTGGTAATCCAAGTATTTTAGAATGAGATCAAAGTGTGTGAGGAGTTCGTAGTGCCCAGGCTCGCAGTCATCAGGGTATATCTGAGTCTGAGGGCAGTTTTAGCGGTCAAAACCTTGCGGCTATGTGGAGCAAGGCGTTTAGTGTATCTTATTGTTGTTGTGGTTCGTAGTACACCACAGATTCTGATGAGAGCAGCCCGTTAAACACTCGCAAATTTTTTCGCGAGTGTAGTAGTTTATCATACAAAAATTTTATAGAATATTTTGGGCTTAACTATTGTGTCATAGAGCTAAGGAACTACCTTTGGTGAGAGTCCTCAGTAGGCCGAAGACGCGTTCCCCCATTAAAGGTAGATCCGCCACCGAGATTTTGTGCTTCCTAGTGAATAAAACCAGTTCGGTCTTACTAGAAGTTATGGAGTTTTCAACAGAGTTATGAGAGAACCTAGCCTTGTTAATAAAACCGAGTGATTTTATATCGAAAATAACCAGGACAAACTTATTTAAGGAAGATTAAAAGCCATTTTAATATTTGTTGAGAAAAAATTGTTCTCTCATTATGATATTCACTGCGTTAGTTTTCGTATTCTTTTATAGGGTTTCAGTTTTTAAAATTATTTTTCGGATCTCTTTTTGAACTCTGAACATACCTATAGTTTTAATATTTCAGATCGAACCATTATAGGATATAGCTCCCATACAAACTGACCGTTTAAACTCAAGTCGTTAGATAGATTTTCACAAAACTTGGCACAGCTTATTGTCCACGGTAACGTTAGAATCTTCGAGCATATTGTTCAGATTGGATCACTATAGCGTATAGCTGTCATATAAACTGACCGTTCAAAATCAAAATAAAAATTGTTTTATAACCTTTCATGCTATAAAAATGTACATGTGTAGGGTATTATGCTTTCTGTGCAGCCAAAGTTAAATTTTTCTCTAATTTTTGCTATGCGCATGCAACATTTGAGTTTCTTGACAAACACTGCTAAAACTTCGCCTTGCAATTTTGTGCAAATCTGTTAACTATTTAATCAAGCATGAGCTAAATGACAGCTTTTCGGAAAGTTTTGCGAACACCAAACATTTTTTTTATTGTTGTTAAAGAGATATAAATATAAGAGATTGCTTAACAATAAAGAGAAGTTAAATATGAATTTGTAAATTTTTTTTTGTTATTTAAAAGTGCTGCTTTTATTACATTTGTAAAATGTGCACAATCTTTATGTGCTTTATTTTCTTCATTCCATGCTATTGGTACAGTAATAACTTGAAAACAGATTTTACAAGCGTTTATAAAATTGTATGTAAGTTAATATGACAAATTTCTTTATAAAATCTACCTTTCTATTTTATTACTTAAGGATACCCACATACCAATGCAGGACATGTCTACGAAGAAATTTTTCGGCGATACTATTGTAAGGTGCTATAACAGCTTTTATTGGGTAATTTGTATGCCAATTTTCTTATTTTCCCACAGGAGAAGCCACTAACTAATGTCTCATATTTTTTACTTCATTTAAATGTCCTTATTCATAAAATGTTTGCCTTTGCCGCACATATCTGTACATGTGCAGTACAAATATTTTTATATAAAATACAATGTTTACCTGTGACCCTCAGCACGGCATAATCACAGTTAAATCACCTGCAAATTTCATTTCACAGCCGGATAAGCATATTCCCATTTACTAAACATAACCTCACATATTCGCGTACTCTGCTCTGCTATGCGCATTCCTTGCTGCCCACTGCTTAGCCACAGCACACTTCAACGCGCGGATGTGCTGTGCGCCTTACTTTCATTCCTACATACTTCGCCTCAGTTACGGCAATCCGCTGTCATCCAAAACATTGTCATATTTTCCTCCGTTTTCATTGCAATCTTAGTCGCCTGACATATCATTCGCTTAAATACACGTTCTCTGTTAGCTTGTTGTTGTGCGTTATGCATAAGTCCCTTGGTTGTGTAGATTTCATCGCCTATGAATATGTATTTATTTATTTTCTGCTCGCTCACCTTTTACACTTTTTGCTTTGCTTGTGCGTTGAGATTGTCAACCCCCATTATAATGGTTGAGTGGGTGATTTAAGGTAAGGTTGAATGGAAATGAAAGAATGCATAAATGAAATTGTTACTGAGCGTGTGTGAAATTCATATTAAAGCTGTAACAAAATGGTAAAATGTCAAAATATTCTCATATAGGCCTCATACATTAACAAACAGTATTCTAACAAAGTAAGCTTGAAGACCGCCGTGAGCACGTAATATATTCGAGTTTCAGTTTTCTTCAACAGTATATAAGTACTCATCAAGTTCCACCTAAGCCTAAGTATGTAGCAAACATGTAGTAGAGTTTAATAACTTCTACTTTTTGAGACTTATCAGCATTAGATTGGAAAATTCTGCAATAGCACCAAATTTCAGTTCCATAAAATCACTCCTAAGGTACAAAGATAGTCTTTCAAATTCAATTGACTATCCTCATATACATCATTTAACGAATCACTAAGTCACTACTCCCAAGATGGGCACGTATCTTCTTTAAGTAGACATGCCAAAAAACATTCCATGAGCTATCGGTAACCTGCAATTAGATTATTCGTTACATGATTCCCACTACAACTCTCTGAGAGCGCATTTAGCAACTCATCCGGTGAGAGCAGAATCTGCTCTCAGGCTATAGATGACAATAGTATAAAAAACTGAAAATCAGCCGAACGAAAAACAAATCTAACACGATTTACTTGTTGGAGTTTCCGCACTGAACAAATAACTGGAACTAGCATCATTAATTAGTCCGTACATAACTTTTCAATGGAATATCGCATCTGAAAGATCATAAACGATAGGCTGAGCCATTTAAATGTGGCGTTGCCATATAACTCTGGAACAAAAACTCCGTCTCCTTTTATAGTATTAATAAAAGATACGATTGCTTCGAAGGGTGTCTCAATCTCTCTCACAGTTTTAACTGCCAAGTAGCATTAAGTTTGCCAAAATTTGACACTCCTCCAACCTACACTAGAATTCCGAAGGCAGTTTCCAAGAGTATTATACTCCACCACGTGACTTATTTTGTCCAACATATTATAGAATATAGTACCTGCTGTAGAGAAAGGTTCAGACCGGTGTCAGCTTATGGTGAGCCAAGCTGCCTTAGAAATGCCACCACGAAAAACAAAGCGCCAAAATTCCGCAATCTCATATTGACAGACCTTAAATCGAGGTGCGTAAAATAGCTGAAGCACCTCAAATGACAGTGTGGAACATATGTATCACTCCATCCAGTGATATACACACATACCAGTAACGATACTTCACACTGCGAACATCAAACTTCAATGAGGACGAATATAGTTTATCGAAAAAATAGTGGCAAACGTTTTCTGTTTCTTTCATCTTAAGCACCTGGAGAAGGCAAAACAGTCACGGAGGTCTACTATGCTGAATTATTGAGTACGCTCAACGCCGAATATTATATACAACGGTCCCATTTAGCGGAGAAATAAGTGTTCTTCCCCCATGACAACGCATCGGCTCACACCTACGCCGTCGAATTACGCTAAGGACTACTTCCCCACGCGGTATTCTCCAGATTTAGCTCCGTACGGCTTTTTTTATTTGTAAACCTAAAAACAATTGCATGCCAGAAAAAATTTAAGGATTCGAATACGGAATTAATCGTCTTCACGACGAAAAATATTTTTCAGGTGGTTTAAAAAATTGGTTAGTCGCTAGGTTAAGTATATCTGTTCGCGTTTTGTTTCACATGAATTGAATAAAGAACCATCTCTCATCAACCACCCTCCGTATTCATCTGATCTATCCCAATGTTAATATTTTCTATTTCCGAAACTGAAAACCAACATAAAAGTAACATTTTATGTAATATCTTAGCCATTCAGCAGCCGTAATCGAAGTGCTGAAGAACATTCAAAAAAACTAAGCATACCCTGGTTGATCGTCCCAAGCGTTGTATTTAGTCTAATAGAATCTAATTTGAATAAGTAACAACTTTCAAAAACTCTTTAGTGTGTACACGTATAATATTCTACAAGTATATCCAAAAACTTCGGTTTATTGTAATACATACTTTGTAGATAAGAAAACGAACTATACATACAATTCATATTTCAATACAATATACTTGTATTGCACTTACCGACATAAAAAACAATGAAAAATATTTTAATCCATTGGAAATAACTTCTGGTCATATTGACCTGGAAACTACATAGGCATATATGTACTTGTAGTCTTACGAAGTAAATTCAAGCTAGAAATATATAAACAAAAATATTTTAGAAAGTCTAGAAATTTTATATATAACAAATATATATATGTAGCTCTTCTTTCAGCTCTCTGTAACTCGTCTGGTATATCTACTTCTTCTTTCCCAATTGGCCATGATCCAACAACTATTTGTCTTTATTAACGCGCTCATTTGTATTCATTTCTTCAACTAGTCGCCTACACTATTTAGTCTCTCATTTTCGCTCTTTCTCTCCAGTTTCTCAGTCTAAACTTCACAACTGCCACTACATTTGACCACTAACAAAAATTTCGCCACTTAGCAGTTGTACTTGTACTAATTTTTGTGAATTACCAATCTTTCGTTGCGCCCTTCATTTTACGCCACTACAGACAATTAGCAGCGGTAAAAAGTAGTTAGTTACCTACTTTCGTCAGTTTCTGTCTAATTACCGCCAAATTTATCTGGGTACTTCTAATTTTTTTCGTTTTGGTAATCCTGCACTTTTTTAACTATTTTAATTTTGGACAAACTTTTTTTACAATTTTTTTTTTTTTTGTACTTTTGCTGCTCGCCTAATTTGGTTGTTGCTTTTGGCAAGCGCTCAAGTGTTGTTAATTTAATATTTAAAGCACGTGCCGCGGCATTTTACATTTAACGCTCATTTCGTCTGCTCGTTTTCTATACCGAACATTTTTTTGTTATAGTGGCAATGCTGTAACTGGGCGTGTTTCGGGTTTTTTCGTATAATTGAAGTCTACTTTAAGGCGCTTAGCACGCTTTAGGCACTATTGTTCTGCATAAGCAATGAGTATTAGATTAGCTGAAAGGGGGCAATAATTTTGTATACCCTGAACAGAATTAATTAAGTTTGTATATATATGTAAATGACCAATTTGTCGAGCTAGGCCATAGCCGTCTACTCGAACTAGTCGCTCAGTTTAAGAGAATATCGGACCACTAAAGCATATAGCTGTCTTACAGACTGAAGGATGAAAATCAAGTCCTTGCATGAAAAACTTTCTTATTTGACGAGATAGCTTCACAAACTTTGGCACGGGTCATTGCCTAAAGCAATGAGATCGGATCAGTAGAACATATGCCATACGAACTGGCCGTTGAAAGTTCTTGTAAGAAATATTTTGTATTTGTGAAGGGTATAACAGCATTGCTGCAACCAAAGTTAAAGTTTATTTTTTTTTTTTACAAAGAACATTGCATTCAAAATTTAAGAGCGACCTAAAATCAATATTTGTAGACAGGGTCCGTATTTAGTTTGAGGAATTGATTTTAAACCAGCCAAAAAAAATACTTACAACAATATTACCGCTAAATTAAATAATATCAGTCATGCCAGTAGTTCTACTTCTAAGCCAATATATATTATATAATAACAGCACTATGTACCTAACATACAAGTTCTATACACTTGCTCCCATAAGTATTCGTACAAACAACATATTCATTCACCTCCATATACACGCAGTCCTCGATAGTGGTATTCATTACTAATTTGCTTTTGAAACTTTTTGATTTAATTTTACAGCGAAAATATTGTTGGCTTTCGCCTTCTACCGCAACAACAATTGTTTTTTCTTTTCAGCCGAAAGTTCGTTGTCTTTTGTGCCGCGACGCCATCATAAATGAATGCCAAAAGGTTTTTTGAAGTTTTCATTTTGTTGTGTGTGTGTGCGTGTGTTTTGCTCTGTTTGTTGGCGTTCTTTTTTAATTTCTAAAATCGTCCAATTTTTTATTGTTGTTAGTCACGACACGAAATGTCGAGACGTAATTTCAATCATTTGCTACATATTTGTAGCATAAATTGCATTGTGCACTCGAAGTTCTCAAATTTTTGTACGAGAAGTTTTATATACACTTGTAACGGTGGTTTTCATTAAAAATATATTTTGAAATTTAAAGAAATATTATATAACATTTCAGAGCTCTAGTTCTATTCATAGAACTTTGTTAGTCTTTATTAATGTTAAAGAAGACTAGTGGACTACTCAAAGTTGCGATGTACTCCTACTACATTTGCTGTTTAGATCTTATTCTAACAATCAAAGAATTTTTTTTTTCTGATCTCTATCTAAAGTAATTCATTTGTTGTTAACT
The DNA here is from genome assembly GCF_001188975.3 of Bactrocera oleae. NCBI lineage: Eukaryota > Metazoa > Arthropoda > Insecta > Diptera > Tephritidae > Bactrocera > Bactrocera oleae. The sequence goes on along the minus strand of NW_021678078.1, from coordinate 420,483 downwards.
CCTTCTTCAAGAAGATAGCTCGTCAAATGAAAAAGTTTTCCATGCAAGTACTTGATTCCGATCGTTCAGTTTGTATGGCAGCTATATGCTTTAGTTCAGATATCGGTCATTTCGACAAATAAGCAGCTTCTTGGAGAGAAAAGGACATGTGCAAAATTTCAGATCGATATCTCATAACTGAGGGACTACTTAGCGTATATACAGACAGATGGACGGACAGACGGGTAAATCGACTCGGCTTGCAACGCTGATCATTTATATACATATATATTTAATTGGGTCCCCGACGTTATGCGTCGATAGTCAAATTTATGAATGAGGTATATGTATGTCATGTACCTGGGTCTACAGCGACAAGTTTTCATCTTAAAGTACGTATAAAGTGTGGTAAGGAAGTATTTAAGTATATATCGAAAGTTGAAGATTATCAGGGTTGAAGAATTCGAAATTCTTATTTCAGATTCAAAATATTTATAAAACTTTTCCCCTAACTAGTGTAAAAAACTATGAAATTAAAGGTTTCAATGTATTTAATCACAAATCGTATGAGTACGGCTCCATTCTGAATATCTCATATTTCAACTCTATTTGAACCCATTTTGTATTAACGATGGGTTTTTAAATAAATATTTATTCATTCGTCTACATTAAAGTTGTCGCCTCCAAAATAGTTTACATTCGGTATTATGCACTTATGTCAGCGCTTCTTCCAATCGTCTAAACTCCTCTCCAACTCGATTTTTTGGATAGTCTGGTAGCGATTTACATCTATCTTGTAAAACGACGGAGAAAAAACTCAAACGGAGCTATATCTGGCGAATATGGAGGTTAGGCGAAGTTACAGTTTTGTTTTTGGTCAAGCATTCACGAACAAACCACGAATTATTATTTTTTAAAACGAAAATTGACAAGCTCATAAAAACAAGTCTAACTTTAGCGACTACTACAGTCAAAGTAAGCAATGAATATAGCTGAAAACTTTATCGTACTTCAGGGCATGTACCATATATATTAAAATAATAAAAAAAAATTGACAATTGTACTCATCAACTCTCTTCACGTAAAATTTTAAATTTTTAAATTCCGGCGATTTTTTGAACACACCTTGTACAACAACAACAAGTAATTAACAAGTTGCAAACACGTGATAGAACATTTTTCGTATTAGTCAGCTAAGGCAAACAGGCAAAGGTTGTCTATTCACCTGTCTCTTACTATATTTCTGAGCATTTATTTCTATATAAGTATAATATGTATCTAAAAAGGCTTAAATACATACCTATAAGGAAACGAAAGTAATATTAAATTTGTAAAACACCATATATACAGATATACAACAATTGAAGACTGACTGCTTGTCTGCTTGCTTTTGGAGTTGACTGCCACTTTTGGTTGCATTGAATTCGCGTGGCTTCGTTTGATTTCCACTTTAGGACGTTAGACCTTTACAATGCAAAACAATTGTCAGAAATTACAAATTTTATTTTCATTCTAACGTTGTTGTTTTTTTTGATAGCAATGCGCTGCAGTTTTACTCACATCAAAAGAGTGACGTTATATATAGCACGTGTATAGTTGTTGCTAGCTTATAAATCCGCAGGGTTTATAGAATTTTTTGTAGTGATACCCATATGTATATAATACATTTCTTTGAATTCATTTTTAATCATATAGGCCATTAATATTTTTAATATCCAACGAAAGCTGTTTTCTTTGGTTCAATTTGAGGTCGATAACCTGAGTCAAAAAGGTGAATAAATATTTGTAAATGAAATATTGAAATATAATTAGAAGTAATTTCTTTTAGTATGTAATACTTTTTCTAAGTAATCAACCAATTTTTGATTATGGATCATTTTAGCAAAATTACTTATTTTATTATTCTTCTTCAATGCCTTCTGGTGAATATATATTTTTTTTTTTTTTTGCCCATAGAAGCTTCTCTTAACGTACATTGGGTTCGCAGAGCACGGTGCTCTCAGAACATGAACTCACGTGGTGGAGAACCCGTATACACTTATCAATCCAAAACAATTTTTTCATAAAAAAATATTATTAAAATATTATATTAGAGCATTACTAAGAATATTACATATATTTTACAAACCAAATATATGCCGACTGCAAACTTTATACACAGGAAAAGTGAAAAAGATCCAGCTCATAAAAATTATAAAAACTTTCCAGCCTACCCGGTAAATGGTGTGGTTCTGACAAAATGTTTTTTCATACTGTCGCCGCTACGAGCAAATTTCTTTCTATCCCATTAATGCTTCATTCCGGTTCTGGTAAGTTTCGTATTTATTTGGTGGAAATCAGAAAAAAATACATAAAACGAATGAAAGCCATATTAGTGTGCCCAAATAAAGGTATAAGTTACGGTTTGCTCTATTACCTTCCCGTCATATTCACTTAGCGATACCTACCAAGCGTACGACTCCATAAAACCTGAGTTCGACACCAGTTTTTGACTTTCAATTGCAAACCTTTGAGAGAATTTTTATCACGAAGAAGCAATTAAATATAAATATAAACAGTCTACATAAAACTTTCTCTCGAACAATTAAGTGTGTGCAATTATCTGTTCGGTTCCAAATAGACTTCCACGTGAAGAATGAAACCTTCATTTGGTCATTCGATGAATGCTAAGTATGCAATTACTTTAATCATTAAAGTGTTTTCAAAAGTCACTTATTCTATTGAAATAGTTTTTAATATGAGCATACAGGGTAAATGTATTGAAGAGCTTTACTGCTTCAGCTCACCTACTAGTAGAGAAAATGATACTTCAATAAGTAAATATGTGTAAGCGAAAAAAATGTTTGCATGATTTCAGAGAGTCTTATACCAGTGTCTCAGACATTTTACATAATATTGTATTAATTACACAAACGAATTGCAAAAACAGTTGTGCAAAACCAAAAAAAAAAAAAAAATTATTAATACCCAAAAAAGTTAAAAATAAAGAATTAAAAATAAGCACTGCCAAATTGTTATATCGTTGCTCCTTCTCACGCCAACTGCCAGAATTTGTTAAGAGTTACGATAATGACAGACAGCCGCAACTGAAAGTTGCCAAAACTTTTTCGCCTCATTTTTCACAAACAATACGTTTATTTTTCGCTTTTTATTTCGGTGTGCACAACTAAATCGAAATTAGTGTAAGCTTGACACGCAATTTTCATATCAAATTACTCGTACTTTGATTTTCATTGGCAGTGTAAATAAGTGAATATAATCTGCCTCACAGCTGGAGCTTTGGTTACACTGCTTAACGGCGGCGGTAAACTCGCTTCTGATTTTATTATTTATGGCATTCGCCACTATGGTTTGACGCTTAGGTTTTTACTTGGATACAGTGTGTATAACAAGAAAGTATTAGTAAGAAAATTTGAGTAGGGTTCTTTAAACGTTTTATAGAGTTCGAGCAACAAAGCATAAACTTGAAACTTTTTTGTTTAGCATTCTCCTGATAGTACTCATCTATTGGAATTTGTTCTATTATAAAGAAAAATCAAGTTGTGCCTACATTTAGGGTGGTTCTGTATTTAGTTCTTACTCAAACAACCTACCAACTTCTGTTTCATTACTTAATTTAATGAGAAACCGATTGCTGCTTATTTGCAGAAAATATTATATAATTTTCTGGGAGGATTCCATATCTAAGTATTCTTGTAAACAATTAGAAACTAAGAAATATTTTAATGATATTTGTTCCTTTATTTAGCCAAGACACCTACCTAATGTTGTATTTTAAAACCATTAACTATTTGAGTTGAGTTTCCTCGCTAAAAGTTTAACCATTTTCTTTAGCTTTCAGCAATTAGTAATTAAAATCTAATATCTTTGGTCTAAATATTAACCAAAATACAGTTATGCCTACATTTAGGCTGATTACATTTTTAATTTTGTCCAAGCCAAATACTAATTTTTTTGTCATTACAATTGCATATGGGTAAAATTAGTTTGGTAAATAAGAAACCGATTGCTCTGATATTGTCAGGAAATATCTTGTAGCTTACTAGAACGATTCGAAATACATTTTTGAAAAACATTATAAATTAAATAATTTGGTATGATTTTGGTATTTCTATTTATCCGAATCCTCTACATATTGCTGTATTATTAACTCTATGACCAATTTACCTGTTTGGGAAGAGTTTAATTGCTAAAAACATAAAGAGTTCTTTGCTTTGTTGCCTACATTTAGGCTGATTCCATATTGATTTGTTTTTATCCAAGTGAGCAAATGTCTTGTGGCTTTGTGGACCGATTCCAAATATATTATATGAATAAATTAGAAAAATATATGCGACTTTTTTATGAAACACACTGTATATTCACAAGTTATTAAAGTTTGCCAACCACCAAGGTGTTAAGGTTGCTTTTTTCTATTCTCGGTATTTTTATTGTCTTCTGTATGATCAGCATAATCGACAGGTGAAAGAGTTCACACAACCATAAAAATCGTTAAAACAAAAATAGCGGTAAAAATCACAACAAAATGGCAATGGCCCTGGCAGCGTTTGGAGCTAGAGCTGGTGCTGATGGCGGTGAGTGGTGGCAGTTTAACAAATTATGACTACTAGACTAGTGTTCACAAGACTTATTCATATTTATTGAAGGATGAACAGCTCAGCATGTGCATGAAGAAAGTGCGTGCAGTGAAAGTCGTCAATAAATTCTTGCTATTCTTATTTTGTTCGCTGCTTTCGTGAGTTATTGTAATATTTTGCAAACTATTTTGTTACTAAAACAAAAAAACGTTCGAAGCAAGCTCATGGAGGGTAGGTTGCATTGATGAATTATTGGCAGTCATTTAGTATTTATTGTGTGTCTGGCGCGTGGAAGAAAAATGCGTGCAGACGGAGTGTGTGTGAGAGAACACCTTGCGAGTTAAAATAAACTAAAAGTAAAGCCAAACTTTAAGCTTTAATAATAGTTTCTTATAAAAAGTACAGCTAAACATATTTAAAAAATCAATATAGAATTTTTACCATACTCCACGTGAATTTTTCAGACACAAGCACTCCCACACCCACAAGCACATATAATATACGATTTGGCGCCTTGCGCTATGCAACACTTTAAAATTCCTTATGGCAAATTAATGTCACCGAGGAAACCATAAAAATACCAAAGCATTTAAATTATGTCAACATAAATTTTACCGCAAAGCAGGCGAAAAGTAATGAAACGTGTAACTGTCTGCGTGTGGACAAAGAGCGTGGTCAGCTTGATGAAATTTGTAACGGAATTTGAGCTTAGAAATGGAACTTAGCTTTGGACATTGTAGCAATTTCAAAGCTGATACACGCAAACTATATGTGAAGTATGCGAAGTTGTGGAGGACAGAGAAGAAAGACGCAAATCTAGTGAAGTATATTTGGGTAAAGAAATCAATGAGGAAGAAGTAGGCACTACGGAATCGTTAAACAAGGAAAAACCTTAACTACGGCTGCACTGAAGCTATAATACCCTTTCCAGGTGCATTTTTTATAACATAAAAGGGTATAAAAAGATCGTTTTCTTGATTTTGAACGGTCAGCTTTAATTACAGCTATTTCGGTTCCATAGATCTTCACTCGTAGGACTTATAACCCAACTTTAAATACTGACCTTTATATTGGTTAAAATGTCCACCCTCCCAACCATGCTTGAAGGTACGTGAGCAAGGACCTGATGACCTGGTAATACAAGTATTTTGAAATGAAATCAAAGTGTGCGAAGATTTCAGAGTGCCCAGGCTCGCAGTCATCTAAGTACCCATATTCTCTGAGTCTACGGGCAAACTTCGCGGTCATACATTTTGCGGCTATGTCCACCGGTGCTATATGCAGCAAGATATTCATGCAATAGTTGGTGTGATTCGTAGTGCACCACAAATACTGATTAGAGCAGCAGTTGGAACACTTGCCAATTTTTTCGCAGATGTAGTCTTTTCTAGCGCGTTCTACCAAACAAAAATTTCGTAAAACATTATAGGTTTAACTATGGTTTCGTAAAGAGGAAGTTCTTCTTTTGGTGAGAGGCCCCACCTCTTTCCAATCGCTCACCTGCAGTAGTTGAGGGCGAACGATGTCTAGATTACCCTTTCTTCGATGTTGGGACTACATAAGTTCAACCCTGAAATATTATAACCAAACAGTACCAGAATTAAAGTAACCCTATTAATAAAGAATATTTCAAAATATATACCGTACTTCCCGGATACAATATTACAAAACATCCAATTTTATCGATTATGAAATCGAAAAAAGTCAAGCATTTTGGCAACATTTTTGAATCAATGAAATGAAGGGAAAATAATTATGCATAATTGCATTGCCTTTCGCACTCAATTAATTAGATCATATAAGCGCCAGCAAAATATACACAAACATTTATGTAACCATTGAACCAAATAACAAACATTCAAAAAAGACGAAATGACATTTCGACTTTTATGAGGAGAGCAAAAACTAACTCGGGGCGGCAAAAATTGCGATATAGCAATACAAATATATGTCTGGCAGGAAATTAGTCATTAATGAATAGGAACTCTAATCCAAGACTTTTGACACTAAAAGTCAAAGTCTAAGCTTAAAAATATCTTAAAAAGAGTTGCCACATATTTTAATTTAGTTTGTAAAGTATTAATATAATGCAATAAAATATTGACGCCTGAGTAGGTGAAGAAAACTAAAAACTGTAAAAAACAATTTCAAAAAGTTGCCACTTAGTTTGAGTAAAAAAAAAAAAAAAACGTAAAAATCTGCAATGACTGTGTAAAAATATTTTTATATCCGCATTTCATAATTTTTAAAACTTCGCGTTAAGAGCTAAACACCTAATAGTTTACTTAAAAAAAATTCACAGAGTTACTATCTAATTTTTAGATTTTTTTTTTAGTTTTTTAATTTATTAAAACATTAAAAATTTTATCAATGAAAATCGACTTGAAAAATAGATGTTAACAAAAGCCTAGAGTTGCCACCGAATCTTTTAGAATTTTATAAAGGTTTTATTAATGTCACTCGACTGCAATAAAAAAAGTTATCAACAAAAGCATAGAGTTGCCAACTAATTTTGTAAAGATTTTTAGTTTTTAAGCTTATAACAACATTAAGAATTTTATTAATCGACTTGAATAAATTAGATACTAACAAAGCTTTACATGCGGTTGTTATAAATTTTGTATACAAGAATACTTTTTGCTGATAAATAGTTATTCACAAAATCAACAATTTTATCAATTTTAGAACAGAGTGGCCACCCTATTTAAGTTCAAAACATAACTTAACTACTAACAAAAATGTAAACGCAAAGAAATGTGTCCTATAAAAAATACAAAGTATGCAAATCTATATACTTTGAAACAGAGCTGCCAACCATTTTTATTTTTAAACTTTTAACTATTTAAAATTTTTATTTTATATAAATAAAACGATATGTGCCTTATAAAAATGAAATTCCGAAATTTTTGAACAGAGTTGCCACACATCTGTAAATTTATAAAAATAATTCAAACTTAACAACTGGAGATATTTTTTATACAGTAACACTTTAAAAATAATATTTCGATTTGAATCAATTTATATAATATTTTTCCGAAGAGGTTTTTTTAACTTACAGTGTCATTAAATAACGAAAAGTAGCGTTTACAATTTAAAAATTAATAAAAATAATACAAACTTAACAAATGGAGATATTTTTATACACAATAAAAATTTTAAAATATTTTTTTCGTTTTGAATCGAATAACATAATATTTTTCAGCAGTTCAGTTAGTTTTTTATAAAAGATTACAAAATTTTGGTGTTTATTTACTTAGGAGAAGAGTTGCCGTACAAATGCCACCTGACATTAAAAAATCAATAAAAATAATACTTAATTAACAAATAGACATTTTTTTTGTTGTAAAATATTTTTCTCAGTTTGAATCCAATAACATAACATCTTTCAGCAGAGTTGCCAGATTATTTGTTATTTTAATTTATAATCTTTTTAGGTAATTGAGCACAGCTTTTCCAATTGTCATCAAAATGTTAATTTTGAAAATACCATAAAAAAGTTTAACTACTTAAGCAATGTTTGATTCACAATCATGTGCTTTTTAAAACAAAATTATAAAAACTACTAGCTAATAAACTTTGAAACGGAGCTGCCACATATGTGTAAGTATAAAAAACGGTGAAAATATAAAAACTTAACAACTGGAAATATTTAATTATAAAGTAAATATTTAGAATGAAAAAAATTTTATAATATTTTCCCCAACTTTTTTTATTTTAATATATAATATTATTAAATCCAACTAATAGTCATTAAAAATATTAATTTTTAAAATAGTCTTAAAGAACGTTGCCACCTATTTTATAAGTTTAACTCAACTGACCCTATAAAAAAAATCAAATATTTATTCTAAAATTTTTTTCTTACATTTTTCCTACCAGCCATACCCACAACACTTTTTCAATATTCCACAAACAATTTGTATGTCCGACATATGCAAAAACGCACTCGGCCAGCCATAAACCATGAATTAATAAGCACATCAAAATATCAAAAAATCAGCAATAACTACTCAAACTTAAATAGCGATTGGGGAATTCATTGACATAAATGTCATATGCGTATATACAGATACACACCAACACAAGCACATAATTATGTCAATCTAAATTGCGACCATTTTTGCAAAACATTGCATAATTTTGTGAGCGCGCGCCTGCTCACTTAAGCGAGATTATCCATTCGATTCGTTGGGTCAGTTAAAATTTAACAAATTTATTTGCTCAATGAATTTGTGTATGAGCTTTTATAAATACCTGCCAAAAGCGTGTTGCCACATAACCATAATTATAATTAATTATGCGCACGCTATCTGCATTTATATAACTAATGATGGCGTTAATGTCGAAATTAATATTTGATGGTCAAAAGGGGTTGGTGGGCGTGTAGTAGCTGGCGGGTGAGTGGGGTATGTGGATATTTGGTATGTAGTATAATATTACTGATAGCGACTATCTGTTATTATTTTTGTTGTCATCCACTTTTATTGCCATCTGCATCAACATGCCATACATATTTCAAATAGCTCGCGTCGTCGCATAATTCAGCATAAATAAACTGAAATTAATTAAGAGAAAATATGCACACTGATTTTCGCTTGCACATTTCATACATTCCTATATCCTTACGATTTTATCGCCGCCATTTGGTTGACATTTTAATTTTGTTACTTTTATTTTTCCACTCCAATCCTCTTCAGCGAGTACGCTGAGTTGTGGCATAAGTGTCATATTTATGACATTTTAACTTTCCAGCGGTTGGTCAGCATTTTTATTTGCGGTCATTAATATGTGAATATTTTCATTTATATGCTGTTAACAAAAAATTAGTGTGGAGTGTTAATGAAAATTCGCGACAAAATCGATGGCAAGCAATTTCACTTTTATTGTAATTTTTATTGCAATAAATTCATTTCACTTTTTGAGTTTCATGAAAAAACCAAAAATACATAAATATATTTATAAATACTTTTACATTATTGCACAATACAGTATAATATACCTATACCAATATTTAATATTATATAATAATGGCGAGCTTACAAAAACGTGTAGATTCGTGTAAAAAAAACTTAAACGAAATTTAACCTAAACTTTCGTATATGAGAACAATATTCTTCGCCGGTGTTTTTTAGACGTGTGGTTTTCACTAACGCAATACTTTTTAGGTTTTTTTTATTTTTTTAATTTAATTTTTATAGTTGTTAGTTGATCTATACAAGTTTAGTTTGCCATTTTATAATGAACAGACTCACTCAGGAATAACATTTACAAAACGTGCAAATTTATTACCAAAACATTAGTTCAGTTCGGTCGGTAATTCGAGCAACCATAAATCGGTTTAGCAACACGTTTACTATAGCGGATAATGCGCATTCTCAGAGGTGCCGTACAGTGCGCTTCAAAGATGTTATTACTGCTGTGAAGCAGAATATCGAAGAAGCCCCGCATGAGTCGATCCGCTTTCGGGCGCAGCAATTGGAGCTTTGTGCTCAATCACTTTATGAAAGATTTGCGGAATTTTTGGTTCCAACAAAACATCGTTGTTGATGAAAACTTTGGTGAGTGATTTCACTGGAGTATCTTTTGTGGGGTTATGTAAAGTCGCTTGTCTACGCAGATAAGCCCGAGCTGATTCACGCCATGGAAGACAATACCGAACCAAAACATAACGGCAAGCTCTTATCTTTATAATAAAGCTAAATTCTTGGTCATAACATTAAATAATATGCATTTTATAGCAACTAACAAAGGTCTTTTACTAAATGTCTTCTCAGAAATGCTCTTTCCGAAGCTATTAGCATCTTTAAGTTGTTTTGAAAATGTGTCATTCACTACTAGCAGATTAGTTCATTAGTTGGTTTAGAAGTGTTTTCAAAAATCCTAAATCCAGAAAATGCTAAATTTCACTTAGTTTTTTTTTTTTTGTCTTTACTTTAGGACTCCCTATATTTATAAATTGGAATATGGAACACATAGGAAGGTATCCGGTTTCATTCGCAAAAGTAATTAACTAACCTTAGCACATGCTCTACATATAAGTAACAGAACCTGTGAAAATCTGAAGGCATTTATAGAAATAGGGATCTCTATCTGCAGCGCTTGTTTAATTGGTTTGATATAGCATTAATTAAAAAAAACCCACTAATTGTTAAGGAAATTCAAATGTTTTTTAATTAATGTGAAGTACAATTGATAAAATTTCCTCCACGACTTCCTTTGCTAGAACGAGTTCGATGAACCCAATTTTCGAGTACTTTTTCCACTTAATTAAATCGTATAGCACATTCAATATTGACTTATTTTCAAGCTAGAAGAGAGTCTGGTTTATTGCTAAAGACCAATGACTTCAAATAACCTCACAAGAAGTAGTCTAATGCTATTAAATCACAACTACTTCAAGGCCATTTAATGTCACAATTTCTTGAAATTTTCAAATCTCCAAACTTTTCTCGCAATAAATCACTTGTTGCACGTGCTGTGCAGCATGTAGCACCATCTTGTTGGAACCAGATTAATTTCTTCACTGTCAGTAATGGTATCATCAACTTCATTTCGAAAAGAGTACGGACCGTTGATTCCATCAGACCAAAAACGATACTAAACTGTATAAATATACTTGACCATTATGTAAAGAAAATGTACACTCGAATTTTTTTTAAACAATTCGACGAATAGCGAGCACAGGTGGATGATTATTACAACCGCAAAATGACAAAAGCGCACGAAAAATTAAAATTGGAGAACGATTATTTTTACAACGATTCCGTTATGTTATGGCACTATAAAATATATATAAAGTTAATGACGAATTTTGTAACATACAAAAGGAAGCATCGTTCATGCGTATATATAAATGATCAGCGTAACGTACTGAGTCGATTTAGTCATGGCCGTTTGTCCGTCTGCCTGTCTGTATATATTCTAGTTCTTTAGATTTTAAGTTATCAATATTAAGTTGGGGTACGTGGTCGTTTTTCCCCAAATAGCTGTTAATTTGTCGGGACCGTTGATATCGAACTACTATGGTATAGCATATAGCTGCCATACAGACTGAACAATCAAAATTAATTTCATGTATGGAATAGTATTTTAATTGACGAGATATCTTCACGAAATTTGGCGTACATTTTTATCTCAAACAACTCTACACGTTTTGAATAAATTTTTTAGATCGAATCACTATAGCATATAGCTGCCATACAAACTGAATGACCAAAATCAAGTTCTTGTAGGGAAGACTTTTTAATTTGAAGAGATATTTTCACGAAATTTGGTATGAATTATTGTCTAAGGCAGCGCTGCAATATTTGAAGAAATTTTTTAGATCAGACCACAATATAATATAGCTGTCATACAAACTGAACTATTAAAATCAAGGTCTTGTATGGAAACGTTTGCTTATAAAGGGTGTTATAGCTTCGGTGCTGCTTTTATTGAACATCTATATTCTAAAATAAATCTTCACTTTCAATCATGCTTCTAATTGACAATCTTTATCTATTCAATTTTTCATTTCAAACTACAACAAATTTATCGCCGGTACACTTAAAGCAGCATACTAGATGCTAACGAATGAATGTTACAGACAACATTTCATCACTTTTTCGTATTCTATATTAAAAAAAAAATTAAAATTTCATGTTAATAACACAACTTGTCAAAACCACTGTCATAGCTCACAATGGAAATGCTGTCAGAAGCAGAGTGGAAAGTTTTACATATTTCTCTCAGTATATTCATATAAGACATTAAATAAGAAATATCAAATTTTTCCTCATCATTTGCAGCCTTCAACTCTTTCGTAAATGATATGCATGGCGCCTGAAAGTATGCTACATAACAATAGCGCCTCAACACCCACACACACAAAAGTAAAGAGAAGTAGAATTGTCGCATAAAATATGAAATGAATAGCATTAAATGAAATCAAATGAAACACATATGGTCTCACACATAAATATATGTATTGTATATATACAGAAGTATGTATGTATCTATGTCACACAACTGACAAACACAATACTTCTGTAAATAAAAAAAGTAAGCATAAAATTCATGAATATTCTGCATTAGGAAAAATTACTGAATTAAATAAGAGTAAATGCAATCGCGAGATTTTTATTTTATATTCTATTATGTTACTGTACATGACAAACACACAACCGTATATTTCTTTAAACGTATCTTTTTCGCATTCTTATGCCGGCAATAAACACCTGAGACTCACAGCCAACACTCGCGCATGTTTTTTTCTTGCCATTATGCAGTTGTCTTGTGTGTGAAAGCTCGCGAAAGTGGTTTGTATTTTGCATAAAACAAATCTCAGCAAATATTACTATGCATAAAAATATATAAAAATGCACGGCAAGTATGAAAATATGTATAGTAAATGTGTGTGCAGTCTTGCTTCCGGCATCAGTTGCGTAAAAATTGCGCCCATGAGAATTGAGCACAGTGCATGGCTCAGCAAACAACTAAAGCAACCACGTACACTTCTTTATATATACATATATATATTATTATATATAAAAATATAAACAAATTTATACATATATATTTTTACACACGTGTATATATGCCTGTCATTTACATCGATTCACTGTCAAAGCAGCACGCAAAATATAATCATCAGCAGGCATTCGTTGGCAAGCAGAACTTTCAATTCGCTACATGACCTCATTTTATTTCCACTCTTCCAAGCAAATGTTTACTTTCTGTATGTTTCTTTTATTTACTTTTTGGCACATAAAAAATAAATTGTCTGCTTTTAGGCTTTGTGGCCTAACTGACACAATGTCTATCCAATTGTCTACTTTTGCCTAAAGTAAATTGGAAGAGTCTTCGTGTAGTGAATTGAATTGTTATAGACCCATGCACAGTGGTTTCGCTCAAAGGCCAAAAAGAAAAAAAATGCATGTTAATAAGAAACGATGAAGTAATCAAGTTGTTTCTAAAAATTCCAAACTACTGAATAACAAACCGTTTTTTCTGCGGATCTAACGAGACTTTTTCATTTAGCATTAAAATTGTGATTATTAATTTTTTAAGAGAAAATAAACGGAGAGTGAATATTTCTCAACAAAAATTTCCGAATCCGAATTTTAATGGATTTTGATGTTAATATAAAAATGTTAAAATACATATTTTTGGGTTACAAGATTAATTCAACAAAATTTGGAGACTATGCTCTTGAAACCACAAAACAACTAGTTGGCAAATATTCCTGGTTTCAATTCTCTTCATGGGTGCATAAAATTTTACTTCATGATTTTGAAGTTATAAACATGCCTTGGTTCCGATTGGCGAGCTTTCTGTAGAAGCTGTCAGACAAGGATTTAGCGAACAAATTGGTTTTAAGCTCTGATCCCTATATACTTGCTTATAACCACAAATCAACGCTACTAAAGTCACCTATAGATTTACTTGATGAGACAATATGAATATTATTTATAAAATTTTTGTTCATTTTCTAATTATAAGATATAAATAATTTTCAGGGTTTATTTTTCTGTTATCGCAACATTTCTGTGTACCACCAATCATTGCGAATATTCTTGAAAGTGTGTATTTTACTTTTGTGCTATATTATTATTAGTAAAGCCACGCCCAGTTTCCCTGTCAAACTGTCAACTGTTAGATAGTTTCTGTTTTACGTCAAGTGGCAACTCATTTTAATAAGATAATTTCAAAAAACACTTTCTAACTAACATTTGCATACTATTTTAAAACTTATCTATCACATGTGGCAACTTACTACATTTTATATAAACAATATCAATCGAATTTTTTTTTGAAATTATTGCAGAAAAGTATGTATCCGATAAATAAATTTGTGCGTGATGAGAGCTCGAGGAAATTTACTAATATTTTAGAAGTTTCAAAGCGTTTGACAATTTATAAAAACGGTCTTCGAAAATTCCTCACATACTTTCGAATTTTGAACAAATATATACGTGATCCAAACTCCTAGCAATAACAAATCCTTCAAGTACTGTCTTCGTTTCGTCAAATCTTGTAGGCCAGCGAATCGAACAAACAACTGGTATAAATTAAATTGACTGACATAATCTATTGAAGATAGAATAGCAATCACTCCTAGCATTAACGATTCTTCAAGAACTGTTTTCATTTAAGAAACCAATCGGGTCCAAAAGTTTAAAACTATGTATTTATAATATTAGTTATTAAGTTTGCTTCAAGCAGTAAGCGCGAGTGGTGTTAAGATCGAAGGCGATTCCTCCCGGACGTGGAGTTTTCATTGAGGCTCGGTGCTCTGCAACAATGTTTTGCAATTTTTTTTCCAAAAATTCACTGCAATCAACCATGGGCTCCTGTTTTTTCTCTACGGCCCTGGAATGATCACCTCTGAAACTTAAAATTTTCAATCTTACCGCATGAATCCCGATCAGACAGTGTCTAGTTAGATATCCTACAACGAAATGAGATATGAATGATAATGAATTTTGCTTAGAGCGAAAAGTTCACTAGACCTCTTACGCCTTTACCCTGGGACTGCACAGCCGCTATTAGTTGATCAACGCTAGCTGAGCTCGCCTGTGGCGCAACGATATAGTAGCGAACCGTAAGAATAAGCGGAGCTCCTACTTGTTTTCATTCTATAACTAGTAAAGCTGAAGTCTTCCAATAAAGATAATGAGTCCAGAAATAGTCTAATATCGCCGCCCTACTATCAGAATAGTTAGTCATCACTTTGAAGGAGGATAAGGAGGATAGGCGCAGTATATCTACCGTTACAGCAGCTATAAGCACTCGATAAACTCTAGGAAAATATTTAAGGCTATCCATCTCTATATTTCTTTCATAGGTTATCAAGAAAAAGAATAATAAAGAAAAAGAAAGCAGCTAAATGCTGATTTATTCCAGATTTTAAACATTCAAAAACTTCCATTTCTATAAACCAGAACCTTTTAAATTCAAAAGTGACTTTAACCGTTTATTCAATCTCTCCGCAACTTTAATGCATCGTCCTTTAATCATTAAGAAAGTTTTAGTTTAATTAGTAATAATAAGTAATGCCGAAACTTGTATTAAATAATTCATTATACTTTTTATACCCTGAACAGGGTATATTAAGTTTGCCAAGATGCTTGTAACACCCAAAGGAATGGGCCTATAATGTATATATATAAATGATCAGCGTTATGAGCCGAGTGTATGTATAATCGAACTAGTCTCTCAGCTTTTAAGATATTTGTCTACCCCCTTTATGCTATAAAAAATGCAATTGTGCAGGGTATATTATATATAACATTTTAATTTTTCATCACTCCAGCAAATTTAATTAGCATAAAATATAGGAAACTTTGGAAATTGTTTTACTCGCAAATATTGCAAATTATTTGATGTCTCTTATTACGACCTAATAGAGACACTGGTAACCTTAAAAGTTAAATATAAGGTTTAGTGAATAGAAATTTATTATTTTCGCACTAAATGGAAGGTTCTCAATATGCTAGAGTGGTTTGATTAAAGTCAAATATGCACCGCTTTGTTTAATAATTTGTTACCATTTTTATTCAATTGTCGACAATAGAAGTCCCAATTAATAGTAACACCTCATAGTAGACGATTTTTTGCCGGTCCCACCAAAAACACATATCAAAACCTTCCTGACCGTTAAACCTAGCTCGACCACCGTTTGTAAAGATTCACCGCGATTCGACCATGACGGTGTTCACTCAACTGCACCTATTAGACGCGAGATACAGATTTTTAAAGTTATCTATGATTAGGAAGCTGAACAGTGTTTTTTAGACTTTCAAGACGAAATAAAACGCATATCATTTAATGTTATGGCCTAGAATTCAGCTTCATTATAAATATAAGAGGTTGCTATTATGTTTTAAAGATTATTATGGCCGCGACAGCTGGCTTGAATAAATTTCAGTCGAGAGGTTCAATATTCTCTTTTATGGCGTCAATCAGCTCGAACTTATCTCGGCAGACAAGCGGCTTCATATGATCTCACAAAAATAATCTAGTGTTGTTAAATCGGGCATCCTCTAATTCAGGCATGAAAAAGACAGCATGACTCTATAGTGTCCCTTATTGGCTGTAACTTTATAATCGGCTTTTAAAGAAATATGAACCAATGACTATTTCTGTCCACACAGCATAACAAACAGTGACTTTATCAAGATATAACATCGTTTAAATAATGTCTTGTGAATTAATATCACTCCAAATGCGACAATTTTATTTATTAACGTACCCATTCAGCAAAAAGTGCTGAACCAAATTTGCATTTTGAAATTACCAAACTGAGTTTAAATCAAGTAACAGCTGTAAAAAAGACCAACTCCGGATAAAGTTTTGCTTCATTGAAAACCACAGGCCCAAAAAAAATACGCATTAACTGAGCTGAAATATACCAGTGGAAGCTTCTTTTGGTTGTAACATAGGTCTTTACACTCGTATTATACAACAAGTGCAAAATTACCACAAATAAATTCGAAATCAACGCTTAACTGTTAATTTATTTGCAAATAAAGTTTTTTGTACATTTATCTCACAAAATTATCCTCAAAAGACAATCAAAATGAGTTGATTAATCAAAAAGTATTAATTTATTAACTCAAATGAAAGTGACCCAACAATAGTCTGTTTTCAGAACATATATTCACATATTTTGCAAATACATTAATAGAAATATGAACAAATAACTGCCACAAATGCACATCCAAACAATCATTTGTTTCGTACAAATTCCATACACAAGTCACTCAATTAAATGCTGATTATGCAGGCTACTCGCACTACTCATAATTATTGTATTTATATTAGTATAGCAAGAAGCGCAGTTATAAATATCAATGCAATTTAATATGCAAAACAGCAAAAAGCAAACATTTCAAATGCCACATAATTTCCGCATAACGAGTGAGCACAAAATAGCTAATAATCCCGCAGAGTATATGCAGTATCAATGAGTTTAAATAAATTAATTCACACATACAAGCAAACAAATACTACAACATTATGCGCTGTACAACACCAACTGTAAAGCAAACTAATACACACTGTAAAATCAGAGTTTTACGAGTGAATGTATGTTAGTGTGGCTGATTCATTGGGTCAGTTTTGCGCGTGGTATTCATCACTCTAGCCGACAAACCAATTGGTTGCTCATACGCCCTGTGGTACTTAACATGGCTGCATGTGAAAGCGTATAGCTACAAGCCAGCACACATACACATACTCACACATGTGCATGCACATTAGGGTTTCCAAGTTGATTGTCTGTTTATAAACGCGCTCCGAAGTTTAAGTGTTTGCAAAACAATAACAACAATGTAAAAAAGCTCTTTACTTTTTGATAATTTGCATAAAGCAGTAAACCTAAAACTTTGAAAAATTTATTTTCAAGTACAAAATTTTTCGCTCTCGAAAAAAGGTCTTGCTGACTTTTTTCGTAAAAACACTGCTTTGAAAGTTATACGCTGTTAAAGCTATACATTAAATAACCTGAGCATTCACACAAGTGATTTATGCATTCTTTGTTGCTCATACGACATGGTGCACTATATGAATAGTACACTACATTTGATGCATAACTTTAACTGCGCATAACTTTCAAAGCAATCTTTGTATGAAAAAACTCTTACGACCTTTATTATAGCACGGAAAATTTTGTATTCGAATGTAAATTTGTGAAAGTTGTAGATTTTTTGTCTTTGGAGATAAAAATTTATTGCAAAAAAACTAAAAATCCCAAACAAAGTATATGTGAAAAAGTAAAGTGACCTAAACACGATTTAAATTGAAAATAAAGAGCTTTTTCACTTTGGCCTCACCGAAAAAAATCCACTTGAGAAATAACGGACACCCTAATTTACAAACATAGATGCGAGCATATGATTTGTGTTGCTGGCCTGGCGTTGCTCTCAGCATTGTTGGTTAGTGTGGAATTTAAAACGCTTCATTAATTTTAGTCAAATTGTGCCAAACGCTGCTGTACTGATGGCCGATAGCGAGAATCATACCTATATATACACCTATACATATATGTGTGTACATATGTGCATTTATAAATGCGTGTTGTATATACAATCACAACATATTTATGTAGTGCATTGTAACTGAGCTGCAGCGTCAATTACTCCGGAAAGGTAAATACTGCTTGTGTGGAGTCAAAGCTGTTGACGCGTTGCAATTTCATGGAAACACACGCATACAAGCGTTTGTAAGTAAGCGTAGTTTTGTACCAGTGTATGTGCCAGCGAAATTGAATTACTGCAATTTAACAGATGATTAAGTGCGGCCAATCTTATTGAACAGAGAAATATAAATGATGAGCGCGTACCGAGAAAGGGAGAGTTTTTTGATATTGGCGTTATTAAGGACAACTCGGAAAAGATGATTTTGCGCGCGTTTTAGAAATTGGTAATTTTATAACAGATTCTGATTACGCAAGTGGCTGCAGCTTCAATATTGCACGGTGCTTTTTGCTGTCCAATTTCAAGCATTCAGTCAACAAATCAGCGCAGTGATTCTTTCTTGTCATGACTGAAATAAACCAATATTGAAAAAATTATGTCTTCGTTACACTTTTAGAAAGAACACTACATTATTTCCAAATGCTATTACAGAGCAGCTAATTAAGCCGTGACCAATTAATCAGACTTTTTATCCGAAATCATGGTCAGAGTAATTTTATATTATTTTACTAAGCAGTCTTCTTTTTTTATATTTATCTTACATTCGTAACAGGTTGCAACTCATTTAGTTACCCAAAAAAATTGATGCTTCCTTTAAATATTTTGCTTCGTTCAATCTGACTCAAAAAACAATGCTAAAGTTAGATAATGGCTAAGGGAAAACTCTCATTTGGAATTCGTCGCCATAAACTAAGATGCATTTGTTTAATGAAAGTACATTTCCACTAGTTACTTTTAAAAAAATGTCAGCTAAAATCATTAATGACGCTTAGCTAAGGAAGAGTAATGTACATACTAGTCTTGCTTAATTCATTCTCAACAATAAAGATAACAACATATACTCGAATTTTCCGCTCTAGTTCCTTTTAAAAAACATATTTCAAAAGCATTTATTGAGGCTTACCTTAGAGAGAATAATGAATATAATAGCCATTATCATTTGTGTCACCCCCACATATTTAAACATTGTCTTCTTAGCGCAAATGTTCTCCAAGTTTTCTTTCTCGAATACCTTCAAAAGTTTAACCTCATCAAATAGTATTTACGTATGCTTAGCTCTGCAAAAAAAGAAAAATCGAAATTTTTCGTCGTAAGTGAAGGCAATGCGCACTTTCTTGGCAAGACTTTACTGATTCTCCAGTGGGGGTCCCAAACATAACAAGAGGAACTGCATTTTATCGAGACTGACAAACAAAACCAACATTTTCATATATTCTATTACAAATCCTTTTTACCGCTTACAAAATATGCTCTTGGGTCAAAGCAAGCATGATAATGCTTAATCCGATTTTTTTGTACTTTTGTAGGGATAAATAGTATACAAAAATGTGGTTGATTATATCATATATCATACTTAGGTATATACATATAAATATTTATATAGAGAAATAATTTTGTATGTGACTAACTCATTGTTTTGTTAAATGGGCGCTTCGCTCTATGAGCTCTTGAAAAGTTCCAAAAAGATCCGACATTTTCGAGACAAATTTTGTTCAGCGATGAGGTCCATTTCTGGCTCAAAGGGTATGTAAACAAGCAAAATTGCCGCATTTGGAACGAAGAGCAACCTAAAGAGATTCAAGAGCTGCCATTTCATCCAAAAAAACAATGGTTTGGTTTGATTTGTGATCCGATGAAATCATCGGTTAATATTTATTCAAAAATGATGCCGCTAGTTTAACCATGAAAATTATACCAAGCATTCTATACATTTATTAAAGACGTGAGAGCTTTTAAACTTGCTTTAAGAGGGAAATAGGGTTAGGACAATGTTTTCGTAATAATCCACATACTTTTTTTTATTATATAAAATAAAAAATAATTAATTGAAACTTTCAAAAAATGTTCAACAATTTCTTTGAAACATTGCACCGAAGATATTAGCTACTACATATTGCAGATCACAATCAGACTCAACAATATGCGCACATTCTGAAAGCCGGAATTTTCATCTGAAATCAAACGTCAAAATTCATTTTTCAGAAAAACCGTGAATTGATTACAATCATATTTAATATCTTATTAATTAAACTTCTAGTTCATCGATGATAACTCAATTAATAAATAAATAAGTCAGAGACATTAAATTTCACGTGCTATATGATGCAGAGGCGCCTCATAGAGGCAAGGTCACGTTGGAATACGTTATAAAGCCAAAATTTTGCAATGGTTACAATTGCGCTCGGTTTCATATTTACTATATGTTTGAAAATTTTAATAGAAATATTTTTGAAAATTTTAAATATGAATAAAGATGAGCTAGTGAACAATATTTTTGTATATCGCTTGAATGAAGCGTACAAGACTTCGAAAATATATTATTAAAATAAGAATTTAATTTAATTTATGCATAATTACATACTCTAAAAAATTTTTTAAAACGAATATTTTCGGCACTTTATACTAAATAAATTTTGGTTTTGGGTTTTATATTATACAATATTAAATGATGTCTTCCATGCCCAATATAGTTATCAAACCAAATGTATATATATCTACACAAATGAATTTACAACTCACCAATACAGTCAATAAATCAAAATGAAAGAGACGCATATAAATTTTATGGCTTCACATTAAAAAACGATTTGTGCAATTTATTTCTGTTTAAAATGTGTTTATTTAATGCAAATTTAATGGCAATTAAATAATGCTACTTTTTATTATTAACTACATTTCACATTTGTATTTGTGAAGTAAGCGTAAAAATATATATGTTTGCAGTACATGACAGTAAATGGTCAATATTTGATTAAAATATAGTATATATGTACGCATAAAATTTAATTGAAGTTATAACTTCATAAATTTAGTTATTTATTTAACTTTCTAATGACAAAAGAGTAAGTCACAACAGAAATTATTGTGATTATACCCAAAATTTTTCAGCAAATATTTTATAAATAAAAAATAAAAAATTTTCGACAAAGAATTTTTTCTAAATTTTTTTTATGAATTATAAAGGATCTTCTTTTTGTGTGAAAACTTTTGTGCAAAAACTTTTTGAGAATCATTGATATATTTTTTTTCCCCGTACTCTACAACATCAGCTCTTAACCTGTACACATATTTTATATATAATATTTTATTTCCATTACATCTACTTCACTTTTCATGCTCCAATTCATGTCGATTGCGCATAATCAAAGTAATTTAAAAGCACAGGGTGACATTTATCTGTTACCTAAGTCTTTTTACCGCTTACTGAAAAAAAACGAGAAAAAACGTTAGCTTCCGCTGCTCAAAAGCTATAATACCCTTCACCGGTGCATTTCTACAGCAACTATATGTATAATTAAATCTGTAAACGTAACCTGTTGTAGCCTTGCCTTAAACAATAACCTATGCCAAATTTTGTGAAGATATCTTGTCAAATATAATATAATCGTTTTCCATACAAGCACTTCATTTTTATCGGTCAGCTAGATAACAGCTATATGCTATAGTCGTCGGATATCAGCGCTTTCCGACAAATGAACAGCTTCTTTGAGAGAAAGGAGCGTATAAAAGGTTTCAGATCGATAACTCAAATACGGAGGAACAATTCGTCACACAAATCATTCATACATATATATGCTTTAAGGTCTTCTGGGTGTTACGAGCATCATGACTAAGTAAATATACCCTGCTGAGGGTATAAAAGTTCACAAATATGTGCCTATTTATAAATATGCATGCAAAGTGTCAAAGTTGTCAACAGTATTCATTCATTGATTTATTTTATAGCAAATTAAAAGCTATACGCGCTTTTTAACACACTTAACCGAACACTTTTGATGTGTGCTTTGATTGGCTGCCATTTCAGCGCAAAGCAACAAAGTGAGTGAATGGAGAATTTCTCATAACACAGGGTGTTCATATGAAAAGTTATAAAAATTAAGCATGATATAATTAAATAAGAATTTTATAAAGTTACATTTTTAATACAAATAACTTAAGTAACCGGCAGTAAAATTTTGCGTTAAAAATTCTGAATATATTTACATATATAAGAATGTAGCTGAAAAGTATTAAAAAATTTTGAATGTATTAGACTAAACAATTATGCGTCTTTTTACACTCTCGCAACATGTTGCTAAAGAGTATAATAGTAACGGTTGTTTGCAACGCTTGGAAATAGTCGAGATAACTATAGAGTTATAGTATATAGGTATAATTGTAGATATTTAATATATTTATAAAAGGTCAGTAGGGCTGAATTTCTGGTGAATATCTGTCTGTCCGTCTTAGTGAAATTTGGTACACAAGTCTACAATTAAATGCTATAATTAAGATTCAAATAAAGATACAAAAGTAGTATGCCTGTACCAAGATAGTGATACAAGAAATAACACTACTATCTCTAAAGTTTTCTTTTTCTCAAGTTGGTACATCTGTCGTGAGAACACATGCAAAGTTAAAAGTCGTTCTGTCAATAAATTTAGTTCAGCGTTTTAGGCAGAATTGAACCGTTTTTTTACGTTGTTTTAAAAATATGGATGAGACTTGGATCCTAAATTGAAACAGGAACGTTTACAGTGGACTGAAGCTAGTTGTTCAGCTCCATAGCAGGTGAAGTCACGACGATCAGCAAAGAAGGATATGGCATCAGTTTTTTGGGATACAAAAGGAAGTTTGTTGATTAATTATCTGCAGAAGGGTAAAACAATCAACTCTGAATAGTATTACAGCCTTTTGAATAAAGTGGATGAAAAAATTCGTGAAAAAAGACGTGGTTTGCATCTCAAAAAAGTAAGTTTTCATTAAGACAATGCACCTGCCCACAAAGATGTTTTATCAATGGCAAAATTCAACAAATTAAAGTACGAATTGCTTCATCCTTCACCGTATATAACAGATTTGGCTCCCAGCGACTACTGCCTTTTCAGAAACCTGAAACAAATCCTTCGTGGAAAGCGTTTTTCATCGAATAAAACAGCTTTTACAGCCGTAGACGGGTATTTTGCAGAGCTTCCGAAAAATCATTATAGCATTAGATTATTTGAGGTTCATTGGAATAAGTGTATTGAAGCCAAAAGAGATTATATTGGATAATATATAATATAATTTTTATAATAATAATTTTTCGCGCCAAAAACAGTATTTTTTCATTTCGAGCGCAGAAACTTTTCAAACAATTTGTATTGAGAAATGGATCCTTCAATTCTCAAGTAATAAAGCTACAATATTAGCCATATCATTTAGTTTCTAAATTTTATTGGAAGTAAAAATTGTAAAACTTAAAAAACCCACCGTGTATAGAAAACTTTACTCGTATATATAATATATACTTTTAGTAGGTAAAGTGGTGATTGCTACTTGTTGAATCAGTGAGGCAGTAAAAATACAAATCAAATTGAATACCACAGATATGCATGATTATAAAGGTATACACACATATAATCAACGTACATTGCAAAATAAAAAAGGCTACTGGAAACTTGCGAATGACAGTTGACAGTCGATGCATATGAACAAATGAGCAGCTACTTACAATATAACATAATTATATGAGTGTTGATTAATTTTATTTTTGTTAAACTCAAATAGAATGTGAAAACCAAATGAATATTATCTTAATTGAACAGCATGAAAAAGAGATGAATCATGATTATTAATTTATATACCTATATTGAATAAATAAATAAAAATAATACAAGCAAATGAGGCATACTACGTGGCATGATATCTAGAATACGGAGCTATAATAAATAATAAATTGAGATTATTATAATGTGCAGAGATTATTAAAATAAGAGCAATAGTTTTGAAATCAATTAGGGAATAAACTCCTTATGAAATAAATTAAAGCAGTACACTTCTTTATATTTTTATATCCAAAATTCGTGTATTAATTTTATTTAAGGTAAGGACTATTTTATTAATTTAAGGTAAGGACTATTTCATTTACAAGTATAGAATGTTTTTCTAATCTTCAAACAAATATAAATTCCTGAATTTTTCAACGAAATTTGGGAACGAGATGGGAATTCTTGCTCATCTCTATAAATTCAAATCCGAGATACTTCGCAACAAAAACGATCCATTCCAGAAGCAGATTGTTACTGGTGGTGAATAATGGATCACTTACGACAATTTTATATGAAAACGATCGTGATCAAATCGTGGAGAGCCGGCGCAACCGGTGGCCAAGCCTCACGGTCAGGTAAGTTTCACTATGTTTTGGTAAGAGTGGCAGGGAGTCATCCCTTTAAGCTGTTTCGCTACGACCAAACTTTTCATTCAAAGCTGTACTGTCAACAATTGGACCGTATGGAGCAAGCGCTCGTCAAGAAGCGGCCAGGTTTGGCTAATATTAGATGAAATCTGTAGTATCAGGACAACGTCAGGCCACACAAATCGACAGAGATTCGCTACCAGCTTCAGGAGCTTAGTTGGGAAGCTCTTATGCATTTTTAATGAACACAGTTTTTTACGCGTTAATTGTATGCGAAACTTTGAATGCTTATATTTCAAAATTTCAAAGCTAAATCATTCTCCCTGAAGGGTTGTTTTTTTCTCTGTCCTTTTTGGGTTACAATTCGATACAATTATTGATTTTTTTGTGCCCACCTTTATACATTTGTGGAACCTAATCCTCAGTGATTGCGTTTAAAAACGGAAAACGTGATTTCTAAAGTAAAACCTTCGTTATAAAAAAATCGTAGAATAAATAAAAACTGTTCGACAACCGAACTTGAACAAAACTTAAAAACTAGCAATCGTGACAGCAAAGCTGACAGGTTTTGAAGACTTCAAAAAAAATGTCTCTAATACCAAAAGGTAGTATCTTAAAGCAAAAAATTAGAGGCAAAGTAAAGACCTAGTATTTAGTGGAATACCATATAGTGAATATTCTCTATAAAAAAAACCGAAAATGCTAAAACCAAGTCCATAAAAAATCTAGAAAATTACAAGCCAAAGTCGATAACCACTGAGTTAAGGGAACGATAACAAAACAACCAAATTAGAAGCAACCTATGTGCTTGTAAAACCAAAGGACAGAGGCCAAGAATTAAAAAGTATGCTTGTATGTGTACGTAAAAAAAATAAGCGAGTAAAAAAGCGCACACTGAGCGCTGATTGTCAACACCGATGTGGCCGAGAATGATTATACGATAGCGAAAACGAGTCAGCGATGACAGGGCCGATACAAACACCATACAGCCAATAAATTTGAACCCACAACAAGAGCAACAACCATGTGACAAAAGTACAAAAAATAGAAGTGGGAGGATAATGTACGAATTTGTATATGTCAGTATGGATACTTATATATGTGTGGGTATGTATGTAAATATGCATGCATAGGTATGTGTATTATAACGTACACCGGTTTTTCTGTAATGTGACACGATAATAAAACGTGACCAATGTAAACAGTATGCCCGAGCGAGTGCTTTAAAGGCT
>NW_021678078.1:318178-394351 GCF_001188975.3 Bactrocera oleae | reverse complement strand
GAGGTAGTTGAAAAACAAAGGCAACAACAATAGCAAAAAAATAACTTTTAACACAATGACAGCACAGGAAACAGCAGAAGGAAAACCGAGACAAAAGTTAGCCGAGCGCTGACGGACAATGACAATAGTCGTAGTGAGCAACAGCAACAGGATGCGGAAATGATTTTCTGAGGTTAAAGTTTCGATTTGTCAACACAGCAGTAACAATACGTTGTTGATGGTGATGACTAGTCAACTGGTGGGGAAAGACAAAACAGATATATGAACATTGTTACATACTTATATATATATATATATATATATATGAAGACACACATACATACGTAAATACGAACATATGTTTAACATTTAAAAAGAAGACAATTGTTTTGTGTCGACGCTACTGATTATACCGCTGGTAGGTGTACCCGATGTTTTGCTGCTGCTTTCGTACTTCACTATTGTTGCTTTTGTTGTTTTCTTTTTCTGTTATTTTCTTCTACTGGTGTTGCTTTGATTGAATTTGAGTGTTTGCAATGTTGCAAGCTGTAATTTCGATTTTACGTTTGAATGTTTTTTACGTGAACGCTCGCCGTTCAGTGTCACGTGACTTGATTTGTGCTCCCAAAGTGCAAGTTTGTGTTTTTTGTCTGATGTTTGGTCTTTTTGCCCTTGTAGCCCTCAGTTGAGTTTTTTATATGCACGTATTAAATAAAATAGTTGTGGTAAAATAGAGTTAAAGTTATAATAGGATTAAATTTATTTGCTCAGCATAGAGGGTTACTTAAATTTCAAGAAAAATAACTTTTCAAAATTTATATTTTTAAAACCTACTGACTTTATCAAAAAAAAACTGAAATTTTGACTTCGTTTTTTTTTTTTGATTGAAAATTTGGATTTTTTCGATATTAGGTCAATATAAGGAGAAAAAATAATTGTTTTAAAAATACAGTGTGTTTGGTTCATAAGAAGGTAAGTTTCCACCAAATTTCGTGAAAGAAAAAAATGTCCAACGTATATAAAATTGCATAGGACACTATTCTTTACACAAAATTTTGGCACTAGCTTTGTATATATGTATTCTCTTCGCGCGATAAATATTCTTAACATTCTAAGTAAGTTCTACTACCCCAAACATATCACTCATATTTTGTTACCTCATCTCCACACGAGTGCAGTTTTATCATCTTAAGTACATTATATGCAATGTTGCCTACAATTAGGCGCATTTACAAATATAATTTATTAAAATATTTTCTTGAAGCTGTGAAAAGATTATACCAGTGATCTTTGCGACGGCCCTTCCTTTTTTCCTCTATACAAGTTATAGACTCCTGAAAATGTAAGCATAGCCACGAGGAAATCTTATACCGTGCAAGCTTTCCTAATGTTTCACTTATTAAGAAAAGAATCAACTGATGCGCGATAATACTTGAAATTCCGTCCGTCTTTGGGACCGCATCACAACAGGTTCGAAATAAGACATGGTCGCCAAAATACATGGACCCAACCATGGTAATATATTTTATTATTAAGATTATTTATGCAAAGAGCTATAATTATGTACATAACGGTGTATATAAACATGTGAATTTCAATAAGAAGAAAAACACATATTATTTAATGTTATGGCCAAGAATTAAGCTTTATTTTAAAAATAAGAAATTGCCATTATGTTTTAAAAGTGATTTCGGGCAAGTAACCATTACGCAAAATGTATTGTCAAGTCATGTCTACTAAGCTAAGCTATTTACTTAACATATCCAACACCTACCTAAAACTAAAAAACAAAAAACACTTTCAAAATTTCATGACTTTGTAAAAATATTACACTTACTACTCTTGTATAAGGAACTAATTCCAGTAATGCTTATTATATATTAAAAAATCTAGGCAACTTTAGCATACTTTTAGGCGATTATACACATACTCGAATATATATATACAAAAAAGTAACAAATTTGTTCCTAAACTTTTCTGATATTTTATGTGCTTATCATTGGTATGTGTGTGTTCAGGACTGCGAACTTTCTCACATGTTTCGGCCAACCATGCGCTATTCAATAGATTTTGATAATGCGCCTAAATGTAAGCCTCACAGTTGCAAAGACGCTTGGTTTTTCTTACATAAACACACTTGTCGGTATATAAATACACGCTACAAACTATTTTAATATGTTATGAGCGCTCGTTGGGCCTGCCTGAACTTTCTTTACATTTGCCCTGAGCACTTTTAGACACGCTGACTTTCACAGCACAGCAGTGAATAGCAGTAAATATGCAACTTGAGGAAATTATTTGTACACTTATCTTTTTATACACTTTTTTCTCTTTTCACTGGACGGGATGTTCTTTCTTTGAACCTAAAAAGTTTTCATGTTTGATACATGTAAATCCTGCTGCACACTCATATCTGTGCGTTGGCGTGTTACTCGGAATTCTTTCTCCATCATTTCACAATACGTTGATTAATTTCTTTAATGATTTCGAAGCATTACTTGCGAATAGTAATTTATTTCATTGATTGATTGATTTCGCTGATGCTTCGTTCTTACTCACTTGATTAACTCAATCAATTTACTAATGTATCGGGAACACACGCAACGCATCTTTTTAAATGAACTGAGATGAGCTTGTGAAAAAAATAACCTTGCGTGCTGAACATACTATTGAACGCCTCTTCTTTTTAAATTCTTCACGCACATAATATGTCATTTAAGCTTTCACTGCTTAAAGCTGAAATCATAAAGCTTTCACTCTCTTTTGAAGGGTGACACTAATCTTCATTCGAGTTAAACTATTCTTAAATTTATTCAAATTAATATTATCAATAAAGTTTTGTAAGTTTTAAGCTTCCACGGAACAAATATTAGACTCTTATGTGTAGTGATAAAGGCTTCCGCTATTAAAATCATTTTATTTACATTTTTTATATTTTCGAACGAAAAGTATTAAAATTTAAAACAACATCAGTAATAATTTTTCGCAAGCTTTAAGCTTTCGCCGAGCAGATATTAAACCTTTTTGAGATGTAATAAAGATTTCCTCTATTAACAACTGTTGTATTTTTATTTTTAAATCTTCGATCGAAGAGCGTCAAAAATTTAATTAATATTAGCAATAAAGTTTCATAAGCTTTAAGCTTCCGGTGAGCAGATATTATTCTATACTGAGATAGTGTCACCTATTCATAATAGTTTTCTTTATATTTTTAAAAAATCGATCGAAGAGTTTGGTTTACAGGCAATAGTTTATGAGCTAGCATTTTGGTCTAAGTTGAAGATAAGAGCTTTCAGAACTTCAATCCGATTTAAAAAAATGTCAAAGAAAATGTCTCTAAACGAACCATAAGTTAAAAATTCAGCATACACTTGAAATATTGAAACTATATTTTAACTTTTCTAGAGAAAATATTGTTTTAGAAGATATCACTTTGCGGATTCAATCTACAGCTTTTTCTCACCGTGGAACGTATTACTTTATAGATATTACCAAAGTAAGCTACCAGTTTAATATAGATCTTTTCTTAGTTCTCAAATTCAATTATTCTGATGCCTATCAATATACAATATTAAACAAAAAATTAACGGCGGCGGCATCGTAGCTATAATACCCTTCACAAGTGCATTTTTAATAGCATAAAAGGAAGTAAAAAGCTCTTCATTCTGATTTTGATCGATCACTTTATATTAGAGTTATAAGTTATAGTGATCCGACCTGAATAATTTTTTCGAAGTTTTTAGTATTGTATGGGACTATAAACTATGCCAAATTTCGTGAAGATGTCTTGTCAACTAAAAAAGTTTCCATCTTGAGTGTGAACGGTCTGTTTGTATGGCAGCTATATGTTATAGTGGTCCGATATCGATGGTTCCGATAAATGAGCAGCTTCTTGGGAAGAAAAGCACGTGTGCAAAATTTCAGATCGATATTTCAAAAACTGAAAGACTATTTCGCATATATAAAGACGGAGATGGTTAAATCGACTCAGCTCAGCAGGCTGATCACTTATACATATGCTTTGTAGGGTCCCTGACGCTTCATTTTGGATGTTTGTAACATCGTGGCAAACTTAATATACCCTATTCAGTTCATAAAAACGAATGTGTCGAAATTTCGAAAATAATTCTTTTCTATATGTATTTATGAAACTTAATATAGAAAGCTGGAGAAAATTTAGTGTACCAGCTTAAAGAGGAAATGTCACGAACTTTAATATCCCGAAAAAAAGCCAATACCGCTTGGCTTGCTCGATCTTCAGCAATGCTCTGTCACCATTTTAAAAATTAAGTTTGGTAAACTCAAAGCCAAAGTGTACTAAATTCGTGACGGAACTCAATACCTCTAAACTTAAATAAACTCATTAGCTTCGTCACACCTTGGAGCTTCGGGCTAATGTCCTTATTAAATTAAGATCAAAATCTCAAACTAAATAAAAATTTTAAATGAAAAATCGAATGCATTAAAACACTAAAAAAAAAATTAAATATTTGAAATAAAATGTTTCATTAGAACACCTTGCCTTTAAACATAAAATTAACTAATATTGTCATAATTCAAAACATAAGTTCTACATAAAGCAAAATCTTCTGGCATTTCTGCATTAAATTCACACATTTTCAAAATGACTTCAAAGCCAACAGAAATTTTGCGAATTTTACATTTTTTTCGTTTTTCTTTCAATTCACTTTTAGCTCATACTCTTTATCGGTGTTCTATTTTTGCTTACGTAACTCTGCAACTTTAAGCTTCTGCATATCCTTGTGTCCTTTCATGCAGCATATCATATCAGCATTTGTGAATACAAACTCGTAAAAATCTATGTTAGATTTGGGCAGCCACGGCAAATAGTCATTGGGGAGTAGTTTAAAGGCCGCATGGTGAATTTTGTGTTTATTTTGTGTTTGGTTATGTTTTATTTGCTTCTCCTTGGGAAGCTTACGTTTCTATATATACCGGTACTTACTTGCTTACTTGTTGGAACTTTACCAGTCGTTTATGTAGTTGTCACTATTTTTTCGTTTGCGAAATAAGCCATTTTTATGACGAGATCGTGAAATAAGAAAAGAAAAATCGTGTGGTTTTTAGTAAAGTTTCTCACCTCTTATTGATATGTCCAGGCTGCTTTAATATCTTTAAGGGATTCACATGTAAACCATCTATATGTGTTAAAATTTTGTTGTCAGCTGAAAAATATAAGTTTGTTAAATTTGGGAGAATTTTTTCGGCTGAAAAAGAAAAGTTTACCCTCTATTGAGACTAGTTACGGGAAGAAAAAGACAGCGGACCCTTAACGTTTACTTTTTATGGTTCACTATGAGTAGATTCAAAGAGTTATTCCAATAGATAATTATAGGGAGTAATATACGGACTCTTTATTTACAGGTTTTTCAGGGTCAAGTTTAGATAGAAGTTTAATTTGTCGCAATATTCTGTACAGCAGTGGTGTTAGGGTCTCATTATCGAGAGCTAATTATGTTTCAAGTAAATAAGTGCAAGAGTAGTTTCGTTATATAAATATGTTCAAAAACTATCGAAAAAGATATGATGTAGTACTATTCTCATCTTCTTCTAATTCCATAACCACTCCCAGCCTCAATGTTGAAAAATACTGTTATCAAATATATAATATTACATTCATAAAAGTAGTAAAATTATTTCAAATACTTTTTTCTCAATTCTTCGATGTGTACAGACCTGCTTCCAATACAATTCCGGGATTTTACGCCTACATAAATACAATTTTCTACACTCCGAAAGTGTTTTCGCAAGATAGATATTTTCACGATGGTATCATTTCTATCTTATGAGAGTGCGTAATAAAAAGGAGTAAACATCTATAACCATCACCGTCAATTCTCTCTCTTTGGGATGGATGTTATTTCAGCTCTGTTACCCTTTCGTGATCTAACGCAGGGTAAGTAGGCAGTGATTAATGCATTGCTACTCTTCCTTTTGAAATCACTTCATGAATACCATAACTTGCAAACTTGGACAAGAATATCCAACCCATGAACTAAGTTTTTACTAATCTACATTAATTTTCAAAAACTCTATCTAATATATGATTAGGGTTCGTATTGTGTATTACATATAAGGAGAAGACCGTCGTGAAACGATTGTTCTTGGGTCGGTTGAAACTTATCCCAGCATGAATGCTGAATATCCACCCCATTGAGCCTTTTGAGTGAATAATTTCAGTTTCTTTGGAGAAAATTTTCTTCGAAAAAAATTTACGTAAATTTTAAATGAAATAAATACAATTAAGTAAATACCTCATACAAGTATTGTACATTTTACATTTATGATTACATTCAGTTTTAGAAGCTCATAATACAACACGCCCTTCTGTGTCTGAGTCCATCCTTCTGATCCCACAGAACATTACCGATCCCACAGAGCATTGTCATTGATATTCGGCTTTCGCTGGTTGGCCAGCTTTCACATATGATTTTCTTTAGAGTTATTGTAATGGATTAATATTTCATCTTCAGCTGCTGCTGCGGCTGCTTGAGTGACTGCCAAAGATTCTGCGAGTTCTTCCTGTATTTGTCATGCCACTATAGCATTATCAAGTAATGCCCAGGACGTTCTTCGCCTTCCAAGCTAAAATCACCATTTTGAAATCGAGCAAACTATTTTGGCACGTTCGCTCAGCAGAAGCGCATTAAATTATTGAAGAAAAACTACTCCAAAAAATCTTTTATTTAAAATGGATCAATCAACTAATATTTTTTTGGAGTAAATTGACGTACTGTTTTGAAATTCTTTTCCACACACAAAATTTTATAATTTTTTTTTTTAAATACCCAATGACCCAATAGGTCTGGAATATTGACGATTTGATTATTACTCTATGTTCAACTTAAAATAAAATATATAAACATTCAAAAAACATATCGAATATTTTAGATCACGGAACAGTTACACTAAAGATTTCAAATAAGTTATATTTATCATACTTGATTTCTTCTATGAGCCACCCAATATAATCATAATCTAAGCCACTTCATGTGGAGCATCACTTCAACACACCACTACATTACACTTCTCCATAGAACTCAAAAAATATCCTTACACTGTAGTCGCATGACATCATAGGCAATACACCCGCGCTCTCTTCGCCTGCACTGTGTGTAACCGCATAAAGTGTCATTAAGTGAAGTGCATTCGTACGTCAAGTAGCGAGTAGCTTGGTGGACAGTCGAGTGCTAAGCCATGTAGATTCATAGCAAAGCACGCCAGCCTCCACTCGTATCCACAACCGTTGTGTTAGCTTTGTGTCTGCGATATCCGCTTCCTGTGTCCTTCTATTTTTGGCAGTTGGTCCGCCATTAGCTATTTTTGTTTTCCTAACTGTATCCCCTATTCATATTTGCCACTGAGCATTTTGCCAGTATCTTCATCCGTTTCACTATGCTTATCTGCAACTTACATCCTTTCATAGCGTGGCCGCCGATAATCGCTTAAGCATAAAAATATGAAATTACATGCATTACATTGCGTCATAAATGAGCGCGCGCAGCATTTGCCGGTCTTACTTTGACTTACTTACTGGTGGGATTTTATGCTTTCGCTCTGTAAATTTAACCGAAAAATGTGGCGAAACTTTCATAAATGCTGATTATCTGCCAAAAAGTGTGTTTGAACTTCCGATTTTCTTCGTTTTTTTTATTGCTATTTATTATTTTAGGTCTTAGCTACATTTACTCTCCGTTTCGTTTTATACCCTGAACAGTGGTACATTAAGTTTGCCATAAAGTTTGCTACACCCAGAAGGAAATGAAGGAGACCAAATATCTGCCATAAAACTGAACGATCGAAATCAAGTGTTTGTAGAGAAAAGTTTGTCTTATGATCTGATATTATCACGAATTTTGGCACGGATTATTTTGCAAAGCAACTCTATAATCTCCGAATATATAATATCGTTGAGATCGGACTACTATATCATAGCGCTGCCATACAAACTGACCGATCAAAATCAAGATAAAGATCATTTTAGACACTTTTATGCTATATGAAAAGCATCTGTGAAGGGTATTATAGTTTCGGTGCAGCCGAAGTTAACGTTCATTCTAGATGTTTCTTTTCTCCGACGGCAATCCCGACTGCTGCACTATAAATACTCGTACTTATTTGTTATTGTTTGTTGCTTTTATTTTATTTTTACTAATGGTTATTACTACAATTTCAAGCGTGGTTATTATTATTGTTGTTGTTATTTGTTAATTTTCTTGCTGTTGTTATATTTTGTTATTGTTGGTGCGACTTGCTTGGCATAACTTTTGTTTGACTTTGATAGTCTGCAGTAGTTCTAGTACAATGAAAGCCAACGACTTATTTCGTCCTTCAAAAATCAGCGCCCGCATTTATATTTGTTTTTGTTTCTATTTCTTATTTACTTGCTTATTGTGTAAACTTTTGTCTCTTATGCACATTTTTGTAAATTTGATTGTTTTCTTCTCTACTCTTTTGCTTTGTCTTCATTATTTGGCCATTAGCTTGCTTGTTTGTCTGAGATTATTAATTATTCTAAAAGAATCGGTTGAATAATTACGAAGGTTTTATTATTACACTAATACATGCAGAACTAGTCAATTTATCAATTTATGTTCTCGTCAATAATTATAAGACCATAATCAATCAATATCGCATATATTCGAAAATTTCTTACATAAAAAATAATTTGACAGGCATATTTTCGATGCAAAACTAATTATTCATTCTTGAGTTTAAGTGAGCTCACGAATCCTTTAAGAGACTATATCGAGGAGTACTTACATATTAAGAGCAAAGAATACGAATGTATTTTCCCGTTAGTATTATATACTTCATAACATTTTCCTTTCATAACCTTTAATAACATCCTTTCTCATGCCGTAAAGACTTATTCACTATTTTACAGTTTTTATTCGACAAAAAATAAAGCCTAACCCAGGAGGCTAAAACTTTGAATAGTGCTTATTACCGTGATACTACAATATAACAGCAATTTTGATTCGATTCTTGTAATTTGGATGTCGAAGATGTCCCATGCGTTAGAAATCCAATAATCGAAAATATCCATAAAATAATGGAAATCGTCGAGTCAACCATTATTTAAGGACTGTCTTGATTGCCCCAAAGCGAAATATTGCACAAAAAACTTTTTGGAATCATCTAAATAAAGATAGATACAAAAATATGTATAGGTGCCACACGAGTTAATGCAAAAAATATCCTCTTGGACCGAGTTTCCATCTTCGAATCCCTGCCGAGTTGCAAAAAAATCGAAATATTTCTGAAGCGTATAGTAATTGAAGATGAAAAGTGGGTCACTTACGAAAACCTCAAATAAAAATGTTCGTTGTCGCGTCTGGCGAACGGTGTCCAGGCCAGAATTGATGCTCAGGAAGGGTTTGCTCTGTGTTTGGTGGGACCGGCAAGAAACAATTTACTATAAGGTGCTCCCTTATGACCAAACTCTTAATGCGGACCTGCGCTGTCAACAACTGAACTCACCCAGAAGTGACGAGCTTTAGCCAATAAGAGCGAAATTGTATTCTCTGAGAACAACGCCAGACCACACCAAAATATTCCAACTTTAAACCTATATGTTCTTTTCATATGAAGATGATTCCTCATCATCTTTCTCCAACAATTACTTATTGTACTAGTTGATTTTTAACTTCCGGCTAAGAAAATTGAAAATTTTTTAAAAAATCGGGAAGTTATTGGTTTCACCCCATTTTGCAAAAATCGAGTTCTCAACAGATCTCGACGTTCTGAGGATCGAGGAAGCTTCCCCGAACATTTCTACGATGATGTTCGTATGTCTGTATGTATGTGTGGATGTATGGGTGTGTGTGTGTGTGTGTGGATGTAAACCTCTTTTAACCTTTAAACGGCTCAACCGATTTGAATAAACAAAGGGTTTCATTGCACTTGAATTTCGTGTAAGTTTGGACCCAATCGGACCAGTAGATTTCAAAAAATCTCAAAAAAAAAATTTGAAAAATCGTTTTTTTCTCGAATTTCTTCCGATCGACACCAAAAACTAATCAGTTCTAAACCTAAAAAAACACATCGTTTGCCGCAAACCGGGTCAAAATCGGTTACTTGCGAGATATCGTTAACGAAAGAAATCAACAAAATTGATTAGTCTTTGAGAAATTTGGGAAATAGTGTTATATTAAACTCCCATTAAACTTTTGAGCTCAAAGAGAGCGTTTTCCACATTTTTCACTTATGTGCAAAGGCAAATCATAAGTTTTCAAAGAGCTGGGGGAGATTTCATTAACTTTTTTCTTTTAACAACACTAAGCAAATGAATGAGATGCTACGATATTTTGTCAAAAATAAAGAGGTCTAAAAGTTCACTTTATTCTACAATCTGACTTACAAGGATTCTGACTCTCCTTATTTATTTTATTAATCTAAAAGAATTCCTGTACACTGCATATAGCTTCTTATAATAATTGTTGAACAATTCTACTCCAATGTTTGTTAAAATCTACCGTTAGTTAGGTTAGTTTACATTATATGGCTGATTCCCCAATATGGTTGGGAACTACTTAGACTGCTATATACAGTACTTTATAAAGCCACATATTAAATTCATTAGTTGGATATTAACTCACGCATAAGCACCCTGAATATTTTAATTTCCGCCATTTTGCCTGGATGTATAATAATATGAGTACCGCGGTATTTTAGCCTAGATCTAGAACTAGAACTGAAGACATTCGCGAAACAAGTGTTGACTTCATCTTCTCACAAGCAGCTTATGCAACTGGCATCCGACAAAATATTCAATCTTACCACATTAATATCTTTCGGACAGTAACCAGTTAGAATTTCTACAACTACGTTCTAGTTTACTTTTACATTTTATCCTGAACCAGAAGGTCTATGAGACTGCATTGTTACTAGTAGCTGATCAGCTGAGTGAGCTCACCTGACATCCAACCAACCAGTAGTTTATCGTGCGTGAGACTGAAGTACCTGATCTCACAAGCTCAATGGTTTTGCATTTTCCTGAAATTTGTTTATTGCCTGGCGCCCAAACCAATCTAATAATAAAATAAATCGATGCCAAAGACGAGGAGTCCCTTTACTAGGCTCGAGTATACGGTCAGCGAACTCGGTGCTAATAGCGCCGACCTAGTGGATAGTCACCACTCTGACGGAGGCTGCGCTCTATAGATCTTCTATAACCTTAATGGCAGCCACTTTTACTGGGAAGGCGTTATAGTGCTCAGGAAACCTAACTATATAGATACTCCTCCACTAATCTCCCTACAAGCTTCAATCCATCCAAAAGATCTACCGTACAACAATGAAGAGTTTACTGTGAAACGTCGGAGCCTTACTTTATATAAATGTTCAGTGTAGGAATGCTAATAGGACACTGGCAGTCTCGTTGGTTTCATAATTGACCTCCTGAAGGCCTAGGTGCATTGTCAGACAATCACCCTGCCTCCCTACCTATGTTATCGCTTGAAATGGCAGATGAATGGACATAAATCTAAAAACAACTCTGTTTCTTTATATTGTTCATTTTGATGTATATTAAACTGTCTCGACTAGTAAAAGATATACAAACAAACGTTAGAACCAAAAAAAAATTAAATTATGCAACATGTTGGAAGGGTATAAATATCCATTCTTAAATTAATTACCAATCACTTAAACCGAATCAATAGGTCTCATATATAATGTTTATATATTTTAGTATCAGAATAATTAGTATTAAAGGCATTATTAGCATTATCAATGAGAGTCATTTAAAAGTCTACAATAAAGGATACAAAGTCAAAAGCGAAATAAAAATTCCACAAATGGCAAGCAGCACGCGGAATGAAAGCGCATAATGACAGCGCCGGCAACACAAGTGGAGGGAACAAAAACATATGTTTATTATGTAACACATAATTACATACCATACATATATGTATGTATATTTACTCGTACATAGGTTCGTATGTACAAATGTGCGCGCTGGCTGACTTTTGTATGACTGATCGAAATCAATTAAATATATATGTGTATGAATATGTGTTTATGTATTGTTTGTTTTACGTCTGTGGCAACACATTTTTTGCATGCCAATAATGCCAACGAATAATCAAATGAAACACGAAAGCGTACGATTTTCACTTGACTCAGTCAAATTACATTCGATATGTAAGGCCATCATATGCATACATATGTGTATGTATAAAAATTTAATTTTTTTTTCCACCGCCAACCCCGAGTTGAAGTGGTCTGCTGTAGTACACTGCAATTACCGGCAGCGAAAATTCACTCCTATTAACAACAGTCTGCGATAGAAGGGCTGCAATCGAATGCGATAGGGTATTTATGCTCTAGGAAGAACAGGGTAGGTGACATTATGCGAAAATTTGTAGAATGTTCTTAGTTGGATAGCCTTTAGCTGGCACCTAGTAGATCGAGTGTGTTCAATTCTATTCTCTCCTAATCTGCTAATCTTAAACTAATATATTCTAATAGAAAATAATCTTATATGTATAGTCTAA
The DNA here is from genome assembly GCF_001188975.3 of Bactrocera oleae. Taxonomy (NCBI): domain Eukaryota; kingdom Metazoa; phylum Arthropoda; class Insecta; order Diptera; family Tephritidae; genus Bactrocera; species Bactrocera oleae. The sequence continues at coordinate 381,851 of NW_021678078.1, read as the reverse complement.
TCCAATCTAATCAAATTTAGTCTAATCTAATCTATTTTAATCTAATCTTATATAATTCAATCGAATCTAATCTATTCTAATATAATCCAATCTAATATAATCTAATTAAATCTAATCTAAACTAATCAAATTTATTCTAATATAATCCAATCTAATATGATCCAATTAAATCTAATCTAATCTATTCTATTCACATATCTTTAGAACCCATTTCTATTTTCTTTACTGAATTACAGTAATCGTTCTCTTCATCGTCATCTGTCCTTTCGTAGTTAGCTATCTATATGGTTAACCCTAGCTTGTATGGTAGTGAAGTTTCGTCTAAGCTAAAGCAACGATCCCAAAGAACTTACTGTAATCAAGTGGGTTTTTTAAAAGACGAACTGAGAGACTTTCTTAATGCTTTTTGTTATGCTACAATTTAGTTAAATTGCAATTTCAACAAGATTCCTCTACCAAAGAATCCAGAACTGAAAGATCCACGGTACAAGATATCAGTGTTGCTAAGTGGTATCTACGAAGTAGTATTTAGAGACTCTTTGAGGTATGTAAGACTTTTATATATTCTATAATCCAAATAAATGTCTGTATTTAAATAGCATCCAAATCACGTCTATAAGACCGGTAATAAAATTGGTTCCAATAAATGGCTTATTCGTATGATGAGATAAGAAAAATTTTCATTGACGTCGTCAAATCTGAGAACTCCCGACTAATAATTTGTCATATAAGAAACAGTAATCCATTGCCTATCGAATACGATACAAAACACTTGCAGGGACTTCAAAGAATACTCTTTAATCATTTTTTAGTTTTTCGATAACAAACTCATTAGATATAATTAAAAAATGTTAAAGTATTCGATCTACTCTACACTTAATCATGCGATAATCTTTATGTCAGCCCAATTTGATAATTTTAGAGGAGGGAGAAATTTGAGTCTCTCAATCATACCTATTATGTATTCAAAGTATTATATCTGAAGTACAAAACCTACCACCTATAGAACTCTACGCTGAAAACTATGCCAAAAGTGATGTCCAGCTGCCAACCGAAAACATGACCGACATTGGTAAAAACATGCATTGTCTTTACGAACGATCTAGACAGGAGCATGGCAAGGAAGGTTAAAACGCGATGGAATGATTTAACGTAATGCAAACTGCAAAAGCCATCTGGAAAACGGTTGATCAGAAATACACATAGTTGCTACTCACTCTTGGGAGGAGGGCCTGTAAGAACACGATTGGATTACTTACTGGTCACAGTCAGGCGGCGGCACACGCCTGCAGAATGGGGCTGACAGATCGAGATAATTGCAGGAAATGTCCAGAGCAATGGAAACAATGGAGCATCTCTTTTGCACTTGTACCACATTAGCAAGGTAGCACCTAAAGCATTTGGTGCCCCACGGTATGAGACACTGGAACGAGTGTCGATATTGAAGCTACAAAACATATTGAAATCCTGAAGGATGACTACTTTCGTGAAATACATAACAGCACTATATCTGGCATCGCTATGGACCAAAACTGGTTTATGCTTGGCTCATTACCCTACCAGACTTATTATATCCTCAGTAGTAGAATGTTCGAAAAAAAAATTACTTTGACCAATAAAAACTTTAGAGCTCTACAGATCTCGCTTTCTTAAGGGCCACCCAACAGCGGTGAGAGCCTAAAACGAAGACGATTTTTGATAAATGAAAAATGTATTAATTGTTTTAAAATTTAGGAACATATTTATATATAGTTTAAAAACACAATGTAAATATTTTTTGAGTTATAGGCAATTTCCGACAGCGTTAAAAAACAGATCCTCCACTAAATTAAATAACAAACCGTTTCTATGATGCACCCTGTACATTCCATTCGAATATTCTTCGAAATTTATTTATGTTAAAGTATTTGTTCATATGTAGATATGTTTGCATTATCAAAGTTAAATGTGCCACTTACATGCACTCGAAACCTGGCAGACAGTCTAAATTGTAGAACAGCTATTAGTTAAGAAATCATATCACATATGCCATTGTGCTACATAAACATAAAGCTAATGCAGCTGAACAGATATATAACGGTATATGACTCAATATAAGTCGACAGTAGCAATTCTGATTTTACGCCCAATTCGCGTTTCAACTCGCGACTCACCACATAAATACTAGTAGTAGGTACCGTTACTGATTGGATTTTTCCAACCCCATGCGACTAATTGCAACGGCTGTTGCTACACGATTTCACTCAGTCGTGCAATCACCCTAATACCGTTATAAACATATGTACGTATGCGCTGTTGCTACAAATTCTCAAATTAATACCTTTGAACATATTGCCCGAAAAAAATTGTTGGTTTAGTTAGCGGTATATGGTTTTTAAGCGTAGAAAAATCATAGCTTCACCAGTGTTGCATTTAACTGCATGCAACATAACGTTAAATTGAGGCATAAGTAATGTGGCGAGTTGTAGCTACAAGTATATTATGAAATTATAGCGTAAAGTATTGACACAACGAGTGACTTCATTTTTTATGTAAAATATACTTTGAAGAAAAATGCTGCGTCTACAAGCTGGAAATTCCACGAAAATTATGTGTTGTTGCAATTGCATGTTTGAGAAAATTTCACAAGTGGCGCCGCAATTCGTTAAAGTTTTTTTGTGTACCTTCGAGCTATTTTTGAATCCTTATATAGTGGAAGCGTGGCTTGCTGTCTTAAGGCTTTTGTTTTGTTCTTTTATATTTTAGTGTTAACTTTGCCTAAAATTTTTTAGTATTACACTTCCTGTTTGAGTAAAAGTATAGCAGTATATCTTGCAAGAACTAACTGGTTTGCCTTTTTGAGTATATTCGGCGAATCGTGTGTTTGATTCGCTATCACCAACTGCTTCCAAAACTTAAATATTTTCATTGTCTTTTGCCATTACATATTTACATTAGAAATCGATTAATCATCTGTTTTTACGAGCTTGAGATTTTTTAGTTTTTTATTTCGTTAAGCCTAGCTTTGGGTGCAGCAAGTTAAAAATTTAATCTACTATCCAGTCAAGTCTCTAGTAAATTTTTAACCTCTTTCTTTTCTTTAATCTAAAGAAAATTGTGAAAAAGTTATGATTAATTCGTCGGCACGACTCAGTTCTTTCACCATCTAGTAATGCTCTGTCAGCCCCTGCTCAGAACTAATACTAGACGGTACTTTGTGTCTAACTATGAACGAGAAATGTTAATTTAGTTTACGAAGATCTTAACAAGAAAAGTGTTTCTGCCTGCTGAATAGAATAATTAAGTAACAAAACCACGCAAACAAAAAGACAATTAAGTCTTCTACTACTGAACCAAATTTATCGTTTACTTAATTGTATTAAGGTCTCGTTAATAATATGTTTCTGCAGGTCTGAAAAGCGTACTTTCGGGTCATAGGTCGGTTTCTCTGAATCCATGTTTCATTGATGGTAATGAAACGATACAGAAACTCATTCGTGTTCCGCTTAAATAGCCCCAAACATTGATGTGAAGTAATTGTCTGGAGTGAGCAAAACAATCGAGCTTCTAAAACCTGGTGAAACTGATAATAGTAATCGCTACAGACAACAAATGATCAATTTGAACGATGCATTGATCGAAGAACGCTTAAAATAGACCAGAAGACACAGCAACGTAGTGTTGTTACTCGACAATGCACCTACGCACAAAGCAAAATCGGTTCAGAATACAATCAAAGTATGGGCCAGAAGCTGCTACCCCACCCGCCGTATTCACCAGACTTGACACCTTCCGATTAAAATTTGTTTTCTTCGATCTCAACGCATTGGCTGAGCAGCATTTCGATTCCTACTCAAAAGTCAAAAATTGGGTGTCTGATTGGTTTGCTTCAAAAGGCGAACTATTCTATTGCCATGGTATCCACACGCTGCCAGAAAGGTGGTGAAAATGTGTAAAAAGCAATAGTCAATACTTTGAATGAAAACGCTCATTTCATACCGGTACAGCTGGTAGATCACTCTTATATATGAGGCTCAAAGGGAAACCTTTACGAAACCATAGTACTATTGAGGAAGAAAATTTAATATTTTACCTTCTTTATCCTTCTCTAGTGGAAAGACGTCCTCTCGAGTACACCAAATTTTACCTATTGCCATAGGCCGTTAAAGTTATATGAATAAGTATGTTTAAACGTCGCTTATAAGCTACTCGGGCAACTAGCTACTATCAAGCTTGTTTATAACAACAATCTGATCAAATTTGACAGTTTAGGCATTTTATTCATAAACCATTAAGACGTGACATCTCTTTTGTTACTTCTAATCGACGGCGTTTTTGCAAACGTTTCAAGTCTGTTGGCGCGAGTCCAGCATTGACATGCTTCATACTCAAAGCATAAACCAAAATTTGTTAAATCGATCTATAAGAGATCTTGAGATCCTTTGCTTTCTCTCTGATGCCAAGACAACGAGTTTCGAGCGCTTTCTCTTTAACTTTTTCGATGTTATCGTCATTAACAGAGGTGGAGGGACGACCTGCATGAGGCAGGTCTTCAATGACTTTATGGCCTTCACTGAATGCTTTGTGTCACTGAAGTACTTGTGTTTGTCATAAAATAGACTCCCCTAAACCATTTTTGCAACATTTTCAATGATTTCGGAACCATAATTCAATTTTAAACACAAAGTCTGAAACAAGCTCGTTGTTCAACTTTTTTTCTTAAAACCCTCTCTTTTTAAATAACATTTTTTTATTATTATTATATAATTATACTAAGTTGTTATATTAAGTTTGCCATGAAGTTTGTAACACCCATAACGAAACCCTATAAAGTATATATATAAATTATTAGTGTGATTAGCTGAGTCGAGTCATGTCCGTCCTTATGTATATAGGAAAGTTAGTCCTAGAAGCTGCTAATTTGTCAAAACACAACAGCATATAGCTGGCATACAAACTAAACGCTCACATTCAATTTTGGGTCGGAAAACTTTTTTATTCGACCAGATATATTGTGCAGATCGAATCACTATAGCATATAGCTGTAATATAAACTGAACGATCAAAATTTAGTTGTGGTATGAAAAACCTTTTGAATTGACAAGACATCTTCACGAAATTTAACACAGACTATTCTTTAAGATTGTGCTATAATCTCCGAATATATTTTTCAGATTTGCTGGCCATAGCTGCCATACAAACTGTCCTAAGAAATCAAGATAAAAATCTTGTTAAAGGAGCTTATTGCCTTATTAAATAATATTAATTTGACTTGATTTATATCAAATAACGTGGTATTTATATAAAAAATTTAGTTATACAATACAGTTGCTATATGATATGCACCTATGGAGGGTATTATAGCCTCGATGCAGCCAGGTGATCAAACCATAAATAATTATATTCATATAGGTAACTAAGACACATTTTTTAGTTCCCCAAAAAAAATTTTTTTTAATGTTTAAATAAACTGTTGAGTAAAATTCATATGTATTAAGCCGATAGAACAAATAATTTCCTTATAATCGGAAATAATATTACAAAAAAATTATTGATTATAATCTTTGTTACGAAACATGATAGATCATTATTGGTATTAAATACATTATATTACATAATATAATAATAAAAGTATTTATGTGAGTTATTAGAGCATAACTGGTACCAACTTCCCCTTTTTTCTTAGTTAGCAACCCCTCGATTGCTATGCTGCAGCAATATTTAGCAACGCCACCACACTACTAGCAACTCACCACACCAATAATAACAACTCTTCCCCACATTGGTACCTCCTTTTATTGTATTTGCATAAAACAACAACAACACGTAGCACCTACGTCATCTATAGCGCCTACGACAGCACCACCACAAGTAACCACAAATTCTCATCTCCACTTAACCGCAATAACAAAGCAACGTAGCTGTATATAAAAGTATAAACAAACAAAATCACAGATATTCATACATACATACGCGCACAAGCATGCTTTGGCAGTAACAGTAATGGAAGAAATCAGAAAGCGAATAAAAAAATGGAACAACCACATCCTTCTGTTTGACATACACACACACACACACACATCCGCGTCCATACGAACACCAGCATTCCTAGTAAACCAAATACACTGCATTTGTGTGCACATGTATATGTGTTTGCGTATATAGAAATAAGAAAAAATAAATAAAGTAAAAGTGCAAAAAAAACGAAAATATTCATGCGCAGCAGCCACATTCTAGTCAAAGTTGTTGTGCTGCAACCGGTGCTGGAGATTTTGGGGTGATTCTCGCTTGTGCGTTTTGCGTAAGAACGCAACAACACTGTAACCACGTGTTGCAACAACAATATTGATAATGATAAGCACAACAACAGCAACAATAGGTAAGTCGTTTGCCATTAAGAAAGTTTATAAGTCATTCACATTTGTATATAATGTACATGACTGGTATATAATATGCGCCCAAAAGTATGTTAATGGCAAATACAGTCGAATACTTAGTGGCTTTGTAGTGTTATCCCTACTGTGATTTTATTCAACAGTGTAAGGTAGAAAATCAATTAATTGAATGTACATGCACCTGGAAGATGGTGACGCCGCAAATATATCAAACATTATAATTAAAAAACAAAAAAAGTTTTTATTTTTCTCTTAGCATACCTTTCTGCGTTTTTGCATAAGTAAAGGTATAAAGTAAAGTATACTCATCATTGAAAGTATATAATTGCGTTTTATATGTACATAAATATTTTTTGTCAATACATAATTCATATTGATGAGGTCAGCCTATCGGAGTCGCGTAGAGGCGTTGAGTTTTCTTCCCACTTTCTTTTGTCATATTTTTTTGCACTAAGTGGGTGTTGACTACAAGTATGATAAATATGCATACATTTTAGTGGTCATTAATTGATTTTTGCGGTTAGTATTACAATGTGGGCTTTGTAATGTCTAAACCTATGGGATTAGGATTAATTTACTTGTAAGTGTTGAGGTCAAATGTGAAGGCTAGAAAGTGGAGAGTTTGAGAGTTGAATGGAGAGGATTATTTATTGTTTGAATTAAGTTTTTTTAAGAACAAATTAAGTGCTATTAATGAAGTAACACAACAACTCATAACATATTTAGCTGTGAATCATCCCTTTTCCCTTAATTATTTTCTCGATAACTATTGGTTAACTACTAGTTAATAATTTAAAAACGTGGTCGCTGTGTCGATTTCCATCTAAAATCATATTTATTTATTGATGAAACTGTTAAATAAACCTGATTTCAACTTCACGTCATTTTTCTTAAAGTGCGACTTTCAACTTACGTTGAAAAAAATATACAAAAACTTTAAGTTCTCAATAAGCACACATACAGCAAGCAAGTAAAGGCTAAGTTCGACTTAAGCCGAATATTTTATGCCTTTGAAACTCACAAGGGTCGAAGCCGGGGATATCCTTTAGATGTTGGCAAATTTTTATATTAAACAAGTAAGGATTTACAGATTTAGACCAAGATCTATACCAATTCGATTCATATTCAACAATAAACCACATTATTAAAAAAAAATTATAAAATATAAAATTTATTAATATCATTGCGTGATTTACACATTTTTGGAATTCAGCAGTAGTATATCAAATATTATGACTATAAATTCAACTGGAAGTTCGAAATTCATATATTAGAATATTCGTATATTTTGCCCGGTTTTGTCCATTTTAGGCACAAGTACACGCCATTATAAAAGAGAGACAATATCTTAGTTTTTTTTTAAATATTTTATATATTGAACGGTAGATACGGTATAAAGTTAACTGAAAGTTCGAAAATCAATTTATTAGGGATATGGGAGCAAGAGGCAGCATAGAATCGACGCTATCCATTTTTAGCACCATGCCATATTATTTCCAAAAAAAGATGGAATCTAACTTTCATTAAGGTAACTCACAAACTGGCTAATATTTTTGTTAAAAAGTCAGCCACATGCACTAAGGCTCACATATTCGTTATCTTGGTACTTGGAAAAGTATGATCCGAATCCGACTATTGGACCGCATACACTCGTTGTGCAAATCTTTTTTTCGATAACGTCATTGACTCTCGAGTTATATATTGCAAATTGAAAGAATCATATAGAATTTTAAGTTGTATTGTATGGGTTCTCCCAATTTCACCCATGTTCACATTGATACGGATTTAAAAATATATATGGGGAGTCAGCGTGGTTATCATCCGATTTCATCCATTTTTACACTGAGTAAGGAAATATCAATGACATTCTTCCATGGCAAGTTTATTCGAAATAGCTTGCGTGGTTTATGAGATATGCATACGAAACTTATTAAGGACCGTGGTTCCTTTTGTTTTTAAGCACATACTGTCCCAAATTTTTATTGGTATAATTTGGAGTTTAGTTAAGCCACTTCATAGGTTTTCGATTATCGGCATTTTATAGGCGTGCCAATGGTCCGATTCCGTCCATCTGCAATACAAATATATTGGTTGCCAAAGAACACGTATACCAAGCTCCATCACGACATCTTAAACTTTACTCAAGTTTTCGCTTGCGCGGATGGACAGAAATACGGTAACCCGGAATTCAAATGGGCTTTTCATTCAAATTATTTATATAAGAGTATGTATATTAATATGACTCTATATCTATATTGTTTCTGCTTAGGTGAACAGAACTATTATACTGTGTAGCAAGTGGTTGCGCGAGTATAAATATTAAAAAAGTATGTTGGAAATCTCACGCCCAGTATACAAGTACCTAAAAGTTCTGATTAAGCCAGTGCTTTTATTAGTAAGATCCCGCTACCACGACAATCGGATCTTCGAAAGCGAATTTATATTTATCCAAGAGCTTTCAACTCAGCAACATTCCACGAAACTCTGTTAGGAGTGTTTAGTAAGTTTTATCTAATCATGTATTGAAAGCAGAGTTACGCTTTTTGAAACATCCACCGTATGTCTAATCAAGACTTAGGAGAGTTTTGAATCATCTAATTTCCCAGCGCTCTGATTTTAGACACACTAAATACCACGAAATTTAAGATTTTCCTAACAAGATTAAAGAACAAGAACTAATCGAACTAAAATGGTAAAACTCTTCAGATTTCAGCACTTTTCGCTTTAATATAGCCTGATATGAAGCTTATGTTTCTGTAGTTATTCTATGCTCTAGACCAGGCTTATTTCATTACCCCAAGTTTCGTTAAGAAGCCTAGCCTTGAGCTTTTTAAACCAAATATCCTTTCTCTGTTTCTATGATTCCCAATATAACATCCAAGGCCTAACAGCAAGCTAAAACAATTCGAATATTTTTCCAGACAAGAAACTTGCAAATTAAAGGAATTTTCTTTTAACATAACATTTTGTGAGAAAATTACTTTCTCATATGTACTTTCATTAGTTATTCCTTGATGTCAGAAGTGTTTTATTTTAATGTTTCAAGCATATATTGTACTACGTGGTATATATTCGACAATATCTAAGTATATCCCTGATTCAGTGACATCTATTACTAAGACATTAATGCTATGCTTCACTTGACATAGTAGAGGTCAGCCAAAAAACAATTAATATCGAATTTATGAATTAAAATTAATCCCTTTGAGGTTGAATTTATAGATTTTCTGCTATACAAAAATTCACGATGACAAAGTTTTATCAGAAACGGTTCAAATGTTATGGTAATTTTCATGAAAACAGATCTTTTTATGTTTTATTTAAATAGCAAACATTCAACAGCTTCTAAAATTAAGCTAAAAATGCTTCTTTTCCGACTTATTTCTTCTCCTTATAAAGGTCCCTTCTAACCCATGCTTTAGGTTAGGCTAAGCCTAATGACCAGTGCGTGTAGCCTGTATTCTCCTATATATTAATTAGAGATGACATATTTGAAATGCAGTAAAAGTTATTTTTATTACCAAGTGCTTTTAACTAAGCAATGATTTACTCCTTATGAATAAATGGAAAGATATGTAAAATAATACTAGCACCAGAAAAATCCTTTAGAAAAGATCGGAATATTGCTTAAAATGGATATAATATACTTTATTTTTGCTAAAACTGTTTTCAACTATGTAATATAAAAATATAATGCCAAATGACAAACAATAGTAAGCAAATTGTTTTATATCCAATATTAGTACAAAAGTATACTCACAAAACTTAATAAATTTAGATGTTACTCATACGGCCTGTTGAGCAGTGCTAGCCTTACCGCCTCAAGCCAATGCATGCTGCTGAGTTGAATTATTACGTAAACATAAGTTTCTCACCATATTTTCACCACATAAATAAGCATACACCTACCTATAGGTTACCCCTTAATATTTGGTAGATTAGAGCAGTTACAGGGAAATTTTTACATAGTTGAATGACTGTAAACTAAGTTAATAACATCTAGAGTATATGTAATTTAACAGCACTGTTAAGACAACATTTCAACACAGCAGCTAAAACTCAGAAGCTTCGTATTTAAACATCGCTATGAGGGCATCGTAGCCGCAGTGCGCACATAGCCACTGTGGCGAAAGCTTTGATGGTTACGATGCAAGTGTTTAGTATTTGCTTTATAATATAGAAATTAATTGGAATGGTTATTATAGTGAAATTAAACAAAATTAATTTAATAAAGATTAATAAAATATTTACTGCTAAAAATAAAAGTTTTGCCCTCATTCACTAGTATTTTCAATAAAAAAATTTAATTATTGCAGTTAAGTGACTCTTCAACTCTTTGTTGCAATAATAACAAACACAGGCTTGCATGATTATTTGCATAAATGTTGCGAGAAATTGCAGCAGCATGTGCTAATAAACTCTCGCATATTATACTTCAACATATTGTACACATACATATTAGGGTGTCCACTATTTTCCAAGTTTACTGTTTTTTTTCAAATTCCAGTTTTTGCCTTAAAAAAGGATGTAAACAAGCTCTTTATTTTCATTTTAAACCGTGCCTTAATAATTTTATTTTTTCCCATATATTTTATAGGTGATATTTTGTACGTTTGCAATAAAATGTTTAGCTTCAAAAAAAAATAAATATGCAACTTTAAAAAAGTAATATTCTAATACAAAATTTTCCGCTCAACAAAAAAGTTCTTAAGAAATTTTTTCATAAAAACATTAGTTTTAAAGATATGAATGCTATGGACTGTACTCATACGGGACACCATGTCGTATGAGCAACACGGATTATATCGCTTAATGCTCATATGTTGGATCTTTATTTCGAGCGTAAAAGCTAAAGGTTGAGGGAACGTTTGCAAACAAAAAATCTACTTGAAAAATAACGAACACCCTAATGTACAAATATCGACATCTTAATGCCAAGTGCTTTTACTCCTTTGTAGCGCCTGCTAATATTTGCCTCAGAATTTAATTGTGTAATTTATATAATACTTCCGGTTATTTGCAAAATTTACACGCTTGCTTAACTCTCTATTAGTTTGTCTCTTAATTTAATTGTACACAAGTATACTATTGCTATAGACTAGTATTGGTTAGACAAATAGTCTCAATACTATTTATTGTTGATGTTTACTTTTAAGCACTTAGAGTTTAAGAAGACTTAAATATCATGTAATTTATTCAATATTCTATTTTAAGGGTGGTCTAGACAAGATGAAAATGTAATTTTTTCAATAAGGAAAATAAATAAATTTTTTTTTTTACAAAATTGACAAATTTACTCAATCAAAATCCGTGTGTTTAAGATAAATTATTGATGATCACCGTACTTAAATTAATTCTCTTAAAATCGAGGTTGGGTGCCTGGCCGTAGCAATACCGCAAAGCCGATTAGCTTGGAAGAAGTGGCACCCTTTTTCCACTGACATAGTAAAACGCAGAAATTTCAATGTACAATTTTTTTCTTGTTATAGTTGTTCATCTTGTGCAATCTTTCTGGAAATTGTCTAATATGCACTTAAGCCGTAAAGCTAAAAATCTTGTCAAAGTTGCGTACAGGAAGTTGAAGTGGAAACATCCAATCACTTTTTCCTACAATATCCAGCTTTTGTCAGAAACAATATATATGTAGACAGCCGAAATTGATATCAGTTGCGTCAGAAAATTTGTGATAAACTCAAAGTGTACGTCGATTTATGAGTATTTTGGCTCAATAAATAGGAGTTTTAGATATCACAACGTATCGACGTTCTAAGCTATTCTAGTGAGTTAATTTTTAACGCTTGTAATTAGATCGAAATTTTATACTAACCTAACCTTACCTTTTATCGAGTCACTTAATAATATTAAAAATAAATTCAATTAGTAATAGACATAGCAGGAGATCTTTTTATTTATTTATTTATTTTTATTTTACCAGCTGAATGTTTACAATGTTGCTTTAACTTTTCTCAACCAAGTAAAGCAATTTTGCATCCAATAAATATTCGATACCATCATGTTATTATTTTACACTTTTTAAGGCAACAGAAAAATACAGCACGGCTTGAATTTTCCTCTCACTCCATCACTTATCTATCTATTTTTATTAACTTATTTTTTTTTTGCACACTGATAAAGAACTTGCGAAACCTACATTGTCAAAATTTGAATAGTTTATTCTTTTTCAAATATAAATGTGACTAAAGGTGTTATAACACCCTGCTTAAACAGGTTAATTAGTTGAGACAAATTAGATATAAATTGTTCATCAAGTACGGCGTTCGAAAATACTTTATTTAGCTAAATAATTAATGCATATTTTTTATAGCTGTCATAATAAAAAATATGCATTAATTTTGTTTTTCACTTTCGTTTTAATCAAACCATTTCCTCGTTTCGATGAACTCACTTCACAAAGTTAAATTGTTTAATTGTGAATTAAAGTCTAATTGGCCAATTAATTAATTGCTCAAAACCTCTTGATTGCCCAATTAGAAGTGTGGAGGACATAAAACACTAAATTAAGATACTAAAGTCTACTATGATCAAATAATCTTTTATTTGAGGGCAAATCTAACTTTTTATACCCTGAACAGGGCATATTAAGTTTGCCACGAAGTTTGTAACTCCAAAAAGAAACCCTATAAAATATATACATAAATGATCCGCATGATGAGCAGAGTTGATTTAGCCCTGTCCGTCCATTCGTCCGTCCGTCTCTCTGTATATACGCGAACTAGTCTCTCAGTTTTTGAGATATCGATCTTAAATTAAGCATTTCTCGGATCACTATAGCATATAGCTGTCATACCAACTGAACGATCGGAATCGGAAAGTGCTTGTATGGAAAACTTTTTCATTTGACGAGATATCTTCATGAAATTTGGAACGAATTATTATCTAAAGCAATAATGGAATCTCCGAAGAAATTGTTCAGATCGAATCACTATAGCATATTGCTGTAATACAAGCTGAACGATCGGAATCAAGTTCTTCTAAGGAACCTTTTGTAATTATGCAGGGTATTATAGCTTTTAACCTTTTTTCTTGTTTAATCTTGTCTAAGCTCTTTAAGGGGCTATGTCCACTTGTAAGGTAAAAAAAATTCGTTTTTTTTAAATGGCATTTTATTTAATAAAAAAATAGACGTTTACAGAATTTAATGTACTTTACTAATCGATGCTTAGTTTTGAAGCATTTTGAATTCCCTTGTTCACGGTAGCCGATCTCCAGGCGAACCTCCGAAAAAAATCTGTTTTGCGGTTAATAAGCTTTTTTACTTTTTATCATGCATAAAGCACAATGCCTAGAGTAGAACCTGAAATCTTTTTACAGAAAAATCTGAAACATTTTTCCTAACCTCTTCAACTAACTACTGCAAGTCAATATGTTACAGTGGAAGCTTTAGGAAGGTATGTAAGAGAATCTGATCGTGTTTACCATAATCATTTCGACAGATAACCCAGGGTTAACACGTTATTCGATTTTTGTAATAAATATGACTCAGTAATTTATTAGTCATCTCCTGTATTAACAAACAACACTCCCCTCAAAACACTATTGGAAACCTATCATGGAAAATCATATCAGCTTTTTCTCTCCCATTTTTGAAGGAGGTAGCAGATATTTGTATTAATACAATTTAGTTTTGCAAAATCGATAGTCATTTTCAAAAACTTAAAGACCGCTTTAGATAGTATTCAAATTACTCAGTAGATCAAGTTGAGCACTGTGAAAATTTTTTTGCACGTTTGCAATAAAATGTTTAGCTTAAAAATAAATATGCAACTTTAAAAAGTAATATTCTAATCAAAATTTTCCGCTCAACAAAAAGTTCTTAGAAATTTTTCATAAAACATAATTTTAAAATTATGAATGCTATAACTGTACTCATAAAATGTGTATGAGCAACACGGATTTATCGCTTAATGCTCATAGTTGAATCTTATTTGAGCGTAAAAGCGTTGAGGGAATGTTTGCAAAATCAACTTGAAAATAACGAACACCTAATGTACAAATATCGATATCTTAATGCCAAGTGCTTTTACTCCTTTGTTACGCCAATATTTGCCCTGAATTAGTGTAATTTATATAATACCTGGTTATTTGCAAAATTTACACGCTTGCTTAACTCTATTAGTTTGTCTTTATTTAATTGTACACAAGTATACTATTGCTATAGACTAGTATTGTTAGACAAATAGTCTCAATACTATTTATTGTTGATGTTTTTAAGCACTTAGAGTTCAAGAAGACTTAAATATCATGTAATTTATTCAATATTTATAAATTACTAAATTTTAGGTGGTTCTAGACAAGATGAAAATGTAATTTTCAATAAAGGAAATAAAATTTTTACAAAATTGACAAATTTACTAATCAAAACGTGTGTTTAAATGATTGATGATCACCGTACTTAAATTAATTCTTAATAATCGAGGTTAAGTTGTCATAGCATTTTATAGGCGTGCCAATGGTCCGATTCCGTCCATCTGCAATACCAATATCTTGGTTGCCAAAAAACACGTATACCAAGCTCCATCACGACATCTCAAACTTTACTCAAGTTTTCGCTTGCGCGGACGGACAGAAATACGGTAACCCAGAATTCAAATGGCTTTTTCATTCTAATTATTTATTTAAGAGTATGTATGTCAATATGACTTTATATCTATATCGTTTCTGCTTAGGTGAACAAAACTATTATACTTTGTAGCAAGATGTTGCGAGAATATAAATATTAAAAAAGCATGTTGGAAATCTCACGCCCAGCATACCTAAAAAACTCTGATTAAGCCAGTGCTTTTATTAGTAAGACCCCGTTACCACAACAATCGGATCTTCGAACGCGAATTTATATTTATCAAAGAGCTTTCAACTAAGCAACATTCCTCGAAATTCTGTTAGGAGTGTTTAACTTTATCGAATCATATATTGAAAGCAGAGTTACGCTTTTTGAAACATCCACCGTATGTTTAATCAAGACTTAGGAGAGTTGTGAATCATCTGATCTTCCAGCGCTCTGATTTTAGACACTTTAAAAACCACGAAATTTAAGATTTTACTAACAAGATTGAAGAACAAGAACTAATCGAACTAAAATGGTAAAACTCTTCAGATTTCATCACTTTTCGCTTTAATATAGCCTGATATGAAGCTTATGTTTCTGTAGTTATTCTAAGCTCTAGACCAGGCTTATTTCATTACCTCAAGTTTCGTTAAGATGCCTAGCCTTGCGTTTTTTGAACCAAATATCCTTTCTCTGTTTCTATGGTTATTACTTTCTCATTTGTACTTTCAGTATTGATTTCGTGATGTCAGAAGTGATTTATTTTAATGTCTGAAGGATCCAATGTACTATATATTCGACAATATCTAAGTATATCACTGATTCAGTGACATCTATTATTAAGACTTTAATGCTATTCTTCACTGTTGGCATAGAAGAGGTCAGTTAAAAAACAATTAATATCGAATTTATGAGTTAAAATTAACTTACATTTATTGAAAGTTTTAAAATATACGAATTTTTGAATTAAAATTAATCCCTTTGAGGTTGATTTTATAGAAATTTTCTGCTCTATAAGAATTCACGATGACAAAGTTTTATCAGAAACGGTTTAAAAGTTATGGTAATTTTAATGAAAACAGAGTTTTTTATGTTTTAGTTAAATAGCAAACATTCGACAGCTTCTAAAATGAAGCTAAAAATGCTTCTTTTCCGACTTATTTCTTCTCCTTATAAAGGTCCCTTCTAACCCATGCTTTCATTAGGTTAGGCTAAGCCTAATGGCCAGTGCGTGTAGCCTGTATTCTCCTACAATATATATTAGTTAGAGATGACATATTTGAAATGCAGTAAAAGTTATTTTTATTACCAAGTGCTTTTAACTAAGCAATGATTTACCCTTATGAATAAATGGAAAGATATGTAATATAATACCAGCACCAGCAAACTCCTTTGGAAAAGTTCGGAATATTGCTTAAAATGGATAGAATATACTTTATTTTTATTAAAACTGTTTTCAACTATGTAATATAAAAATATAATGCCAAATGACAAACAATAGTAAGCAAATTGTTTTATATACAATATTAGTACAAAAGTATACTCACAAAACTTAATAAATTTAGATGTTACTCATACGGCCTGTTGAGCAGTGCTAGCCTTACCACCTCAAGCCAATGCATGCTGCTGAGTTGAATTATTACGTAAACATAAGTTTCTCACCATATTTTCACCACATAAATAAGCATACACCTATATATAAGTTACCCCTTAATATTTGGTGGATTTGAGCAGTTGCAGGGAAATTTTTACATCGTTGAATGACTGTAAACTAAGTTAATAACATCTAGAGTATATGTAATTTAACAGCACTGTTAAGATAACATTTCAACACAGCAGCTAAAACTCAGAAGCTTCGTATTTAAACATCACTATGAAGGCATTGTAGCCGCAGTGCGCACATAGCCACTGTGGCGAAAGCTTTGATGGATACGATGCAAGTGTTTAGTATTTGCTTTATAATTTAGAAATTAATTGGAAAGTTATTATAGTAAAAGTAAACAAAATTTGAAGATTAATCAATTATTTAGTGCTAAAAATAAAAGTTTTGCGCTCATTTACTAGTATTTTCAATAAAAAAATTAAATTATTGCAGTTAAGTGACTCTGCAACTCTTTGTTGCAATAATAACAAACACAGACTTGCATGATTATTTGCATAAATGTTGCGAGAAATTGCAGCAGCATGTGCTAATAAACTCTCGCACATTATACTCTAACATATTATACACATATATTATATATTAGGGTGTCCGCTATTCTCCAAGTTTACTGCTTTTTTGCAAATTCCAGTTTTTGCCTTAAAAAAGGATGTAAACAAGCTCTTTATTTTCATTTTAAACCGTGCTTTAATCATTTTATTTTTTCTCATATATTTCATATGTGATTTTTTGTACGTTTGCAAAAATATGTTTAGCTTAAAAAAAAAAATAAATATGCAACTTTAAAAAAGTAATATTCTAATACAAAATTTTCCGCTCAACAAAAAAGTTCTTAAGAAATTTTTTCATAAAAACATTAATTTTAAAATTATGAATGCTATAAACTGTACTCATACGGGACACCATGTGGTATGAGCAACACGGATTGTATCGCTTAATGCTCATATGTTGAATCTTTATTTCGAGCGTAAAAGCTAAAAGTTGAGGGAATGTTTGCAAAAAAAAAATCAACTTGAAATATAACGAACACCCTAATGTACAAATATCGATATCTTAATGCCAAGTGCTTTTACTCCTTTGTGGCGCCTGCTAATATTTGCCTCAGAATTTAATTGTGTAATTTATATAATACTTCCGGTTATTTGCAAAATTTACACGCTTGCTTAACTCTCTATTAGTTTGTCTCTTTATTTAATTGTACACAAGTATACTATTGCTATAGACTAGTATTGGTTAGACAAATAGTCTCAATACTATTTATTGTTGATGTTTACTGTTAAGCACTTAGAGTTCAAGAAGACTTAAATATCATGTAATTTATTCAATATTCTATTAAAATTACTAAATTTTTTAGGGTGGTCTAGACAAGATGAAAATGTAATTTTTTCAATAAGGAAAAGAAATAAAATTTCTTTTTTTACAAAATTGACAAATTTACTCAATCAAAATCCGTGTGTTTAAGATAAATGATTGATGATCACCGTACTTAAATTAATTCTGTTACCGTCGAGGTTGGGTGCCTGGCCGTAGCAATATCACAACGTATCGACGTTCTAAGCTGTTCTAGTGAGTTAATTTTTAACGCATGTAATTAGATCGAAATTTAATACTAACCTAACCTTACCTTTTATCGAGTCACCTTATAATGTTAAAAATAAATTCAACTAATAATAGACATAGCAGGAGATCTTTTTTATTTATTTATTTTTTATATTTTACCAGGTGAATGTTAACAATGTTGCTTTAACTTTTCTCAACCAAGTAAATCAATTTTACATCCAATAAATATTCGATACCATCATGTTATTATTTTACACTTTTTAAGGCAACACATTTGCCCTGATGTCAGACAGAATTTTCCTCTCACTCCATCACTTATCTATATATTTTTATGAACTTATTTTTTTTGCACACTTATGAAGAACTTGCGAAACATACATTGTACAAAACAAACGATGAAACGAATCCATTGCTAAAATTTGAATAGTTTATCCTTTTTCAAATATAAATGTGACTAAAGGTATTCTTACACCCTGCTCAAACAGGTTAATTAGTTGAGGCAAATTAGATATAAATTGTTCATCAAGTACGGCGTTCGAAAATACTTTATTTAGCTAAATAATTAATGCATATTTTTTATAGCTGGCATAATAAAAAATATGCATTAATTTTGTTTTTCACTTTCGTTTTAATCAAACCATTTCCTCGTTTCGATGAACTCACTTCACAAAGTTAAATTGTTTAATTGTCAATTAAAGTCTAATTGGCCAATTAATTAATTGCTCACAACATCTTGCGTGCCCAATTAGAAGTGTGGAGGACATAAAGCACTAAATTAAGATACTAAAGTCTACTATGACCAAATAATCTTTTATTTGAGGGCAGATCTAACTTTTTATACTCTGAACAAAAAAAACAACACCAAAAAGTAAACGCCGGAGACCCTATAAAATATATACATAAATGATCCGCATGATGAGCTGAGTTGATTTAGCTCTGTCCGTCCAGTTTTTGAGATATCGATCTTACATTAACAATCAAGTGCTTGTATGGAAAACTTTTTCATTTTACGAGATATCTTCATGAAATTTGGAACGAATTATTATATAAAGCAATAATAGAATCTCCGAAAAAATTGTTTAGATCGAATCACTATAGCATATTGGTGTCATACAAGCTGAACGATCGGAATCAAGTTCTTCTAAGGAACCTTTTGTAATTGTGCAGGGTATTATAGTTTTTAACCTTTTTTCTTGTTTAATCTTGTCTAAGCTCTTTAAGGGGCTAAAAATGTGTTTTTTCTTTGAGCAGGCATTTTATTTAATAAAAAATAGAAAAAATAGACGTTCACAGAATTTAATGAACTTTAATAATCGGTGATTTTTGCAATCCCTTGTTCATGGTAGCCGATCTCCAGGCAAAAACAAACTCTCTAGCGGTGAGTAAGCTTTTTTACTTAAAATTACCCGCCTTCCATGAATAAAGCACAATACCTAGAGAAGAACCTTAAATCTAAGTACATCAAAATCTGGAACATTTTTCCTAACCTCTTCAACTAACTACTTCAAGTCAATATGTTACAGTGGAAGCTGTAGGAAGTTATGTAAGAGACTCTGATCGTCTATACCATTATCATTTCGACAGATAACCGCCCCAGGGCTACCACGTAATTCAATTTTATAATAAAAATGACTCAGTAATTTATTAGTCATCTCCTGTATTAACAAACAACACTCACCTCAAAACACTATTGGAAACCTATCGTGGAAAATCATATCAGCTTTCTCTCTCCCATCTTTGAAGGAAGTAGCAGATATATGTATTAATACAATTTAGTTTTGCAAAATCGATATTAATTTTCAAAAACTAAAAGACCTCTTTAGATATTATTTAAATTACTCAGTAGATCAAGTTGAGCACTGTGAAAATTATCTCAAATTAAAGTAAAGCCGACACTTTATCCCCTTAAAGCCATCAATTTAAAACAATGAGTTTACACTTTTTACATTTAATTTGTTACTTCAAATGCTCTGCGTACTTAAATTTAACAGTTATCAATTTATATTGCAATTTCGCAATTGAAAAACTTTAAAAAAGTAATAACATTTTCAAGTTATGTTAATTGGGCAATCAATTTCAAAAATTATTTCATTAACTTAATTAACCCTTTTTTCCGTTAAAATGTAATAACATTTTCGATATGAATAAAGTTTTTCAACGATAATAATATCAATTGATAGTTTTAATTAAAATTTATATATGTTTTTGTATATAAATCAATATACTGTACTCAAGTGCGTTTGTAATTGTTTAAATAACAAATTGGGTCACTCGAACAAAATATTTTTACGTACGTAACGAAAAAGGTCAGACTTTATTTTAGCATTTCTGTCAGAAACACATGCGAATTTTACCAATGTTGCCCACGTAAATAAATATGCTTATGTAGACTAAGCTGATGTAAAAGCGTTAAATTCAAAGTAAACTCTACAGTTATTATATACGAGGCTTACAAAGGCTTGGTGATCCCTATTTACGCTAACGAGCCCCTGTTGACCGAGTGCATAAGCGGTATATCCTTTACTCGCACAGAGTGAACTCTGTTGTCTACGTGACGGTTTGGAAAATAGCTTTAGCTCCAGCACCAGGATCGGACGTGAGAACCCAATCAGTCATCTATCTTAAACTACAAGTATACCATACAATCTCACTTATAGAGTATGAAAAAAACTTTATTATACACCTCAGCAAGGCGAAGCTGTTTGTCATTTGTATTTCGTACTTAACAATAACCCAGATTTACCACAAATATTTATTTTGAGCCCGACGCGAAAAAAATTTCCCATAACTCACCATTATTTTTTCATTAACGGAGCAATACACTTTTATAATCTAATATTAAAATTAACTAAATATCGCTGCAGACATGTGAGTAAAGTTGATTGCGTATACATATGTGTCTGCAAAGTAATCCGCTTATTAAAGCTAAACGCCAATTCGGCGGCAATATGCTTTTTTTTACTTTCATTACCCGGTGAGTGTTGGAAAATATCGTAAAAAATTACATATGATGGTATTAATTTTTATGAATTGATGTACTCTTTAAATAACTTTAATTACATTTAAGGTTTGAGCGCTGTGTTGGATAATTGAGAGGGGTACAGATATATGTATTAGGGTGAGCCAAAAACTAACCCAACGAATTTAAGAGTTTAAAGAAACATATATACCACACAAAATAAAAATATCCACGGCAAAATTTGAATCTTGATTTAAAAAGGTGTCAGTAAGTTTTAAAAGTTTCTCATAAAAATAACACAACAAAATCTTTTTTCACTGAAAATATCATAACTTTAGAACCGTTTATGATAAAATTTTTACATTGCGGATTCTGGTATAACATAAAATTTTCTTACAAATCCACCTTAGTGAGCTTTTTTCAATTCAATAATATATACGAATTGAATAATATAAATTTTTCACGCTTTAAAGCTTTTAAAAATTTTAATTTTTGAATTGAAATCATTAAATACTCGCTGACACTTTTTAAAATTTAGATACCAAATCTGTCTTGTAGGGATATTTTTCCCTTGCATATACTATGTTCATTTTTACTTATGAATTCGATAAGTTACGATACATAGAATAAAATATTGTACTTCACACTTCACACTGTAAATTGAAATTTTTTTTATTAAAGAAGTTGAAGTTACGCTTTGTGGTAAAACGTAGTATGTAAATATGTCAGTACTTATAAGTATGAATATTATTTACAACAACTAAGGAAGGCCTAAGAACGGGTGTAACCAAGCATTTTCTACTCTTGCAACTTGCAAGGATCAAAGCGGGCAAATACCTTCTAGTGTTGGCAAAACTTTATATTAAGAAATATAGCGAAAAGTGTGAACTTTATTGTTCGATGAAATGGTTAATGGATTAAATTCAAATCTAGTATGATATGAACTTATTTGGAGGTCATAGACTCACCTAGTTTTATTCATACATATATTTCAAACAATTTTATAAAAGCATATATAAACATATATAAATATAAACCTATATTACGGTGGAGCGAAAAGTATTATTTATTTGCTTAGCCTGAGAGTAAAATTTGTAGATAATTAAAAATGAAAATTTTTGGAAAAAAAATGTTTTTAGCACCTCACTTTTAAAGTAAATTTGGAGTTAAAATTTTTATTTCGTAAAAAAATTTTGCTAAGTGTTCTAGAAGCTGTGGAGAGTCCTCATTCTGGCAATTAAAGGTTATCAACTTAAAAAAAAATTTTGCGGTCATTATTGGAGTTTTAAAACAAATTTTAAGCGACTACATGCTTTCCTTAAGCGTTAAAATAAATTTTGAGTCAAAAACCGTCAAATTCGGTAATTTTTATATAAATGTGAAGAGTTTAAACCAAAAGAAATTTTTGTTTGGCCAAAAAGCCCCATATACCTTTTTTTTGTAGTCCAAACAAAAGTTTAACTCGAAATTTATTTTAAAAGTGTTTTTTTTTTTTTAATTTTCTTTTTTATAATCTACAAATTTTACCCTCAGGCTAAGCAAAAAAAAAAATTTTCGCTCCACCCTAACCTAAATGTATATGGAGTAAAGTCAGCCGGATGTTTCAAAATCCTGAATATCAATTACATGGGGGCTTAGACAAGTTTTCTCCCGATTGCCTCAATTTTGAGCACAAAGATACGCTGTTATTAGTAAAGGACGCTCTCTAAATTTCATTAAAATAACTCCCATATTGGACAATATATGTGGTATAAAGTCACCGGAAGCTCGAAAATCCCTATATTAGGTATATGAGGGCTAAGGGAAGTATTGATCGGATTTAACCCATTTTTGACAAAAGAGTATATTAATATACAAGTAGAAAAAACATTCTCCTACAATTGTAATATATCTTACAGATTTACCGATATTTTCGGCAAAAAGTCAGCCATACGTAAAAGGGGTCCAAATATTCAGTAACATAGGCGTAGTTGTAGTCCGATTACGCCCATTTTTACAACGCAACATATTATATGATCGTTTGGATAATGTTATGTACCGAATTTAGTTAAAATTAGTTGAGTAGGTCTGGAGATATGTGATTTCACCTAAATGTGGGCGGTGTCATGCCTTTCGTACAATTTTGACGGTGGTTTCTATAAAGCCCTCTTATATCACTTTGGGTGTAAAATTTAATGTATCTGGCCCATTTTATTATTGATTTTTCCCGCTTTTACCAGCTTTTAAACAAATTTTTTAAGGAGAGGCAATCTCGTCTGTTTTTACGCTGTCGGTAGGGGTTCTTTCAGGCATTGTGCCAGAGAATTTTTTTACTTTACCCTTAGTAGCTTAGAACATATACATATTAAATGTATTAGAGGGCCACCCACGCACATATTTTCAAAAGTTTGAAGCCACAGGTGCTCCTTACTAGTAAAATCCCCTGTACCAAATTACAGCTTTGTATCTTAATTTAGTGCTTAGATATGGCATTTAATAGGTTTTCGATTAATTTCGTTTTGTGAGCATGGCAGTTGTCCGATTCTTCCCCATCTTTCAATGGGTTTTATTTTGTTTTTACGAACACGTGCACAAAGTGCTATTGCGTTTTATCAATGTATACTCAAGTTACAATTATTTATATATATATAAACCTATACCTACAAGTAGCTCAATTATTTTGAGGTGATGCAAATAACCGTTAGGCGAACCAAACTATTATACTCTGTAGCATCATGTTGGACGGTAACTGCCCATATAACACAACTTTAAAATCCATCTAAATTTTTCATTTTCCTATTCAAACCACCAGATACCGTAAATGTACACCCAAGAGCCTATGATTGACTTTCCAATGGAAATATTGGTAAATGTGTGAGATATATTATTGAAATTAGGAGAGAATCCTTTTCTCATAATAATATGTCCGTACGTTAAAAATTGGTTGAATTCAGTTTATATTTCCCTTAGCCCTCATATACCTAATATAAAGATTTTTGGCCTTCCGGGTGGCTTCATACCGCATATATCGGCCAAGATGTGAGTTATGTCAATGAAAACAAGAGAGAGATAAAATTGGACGAAAACTTGCCCTAGCCCGTATATAACTAATATCAATAATACAGATCAATACTACCCCCAACTCAAATATACTACCTATAATGATTTTAGTTATTCCAACAACCGAATATGTCAGTTAGTATTATTTATATATAAAATTGTTTAAAAGTATGTTCTCGAGTGTATCTCTATACCCCATAAAATGATTTCCGTGTTTGATATTTTACTGAAATTAAATGAACAAATATTCTTAAAAATTATGTGGTTTAGCGCTGAGTTTGATTAGAATCGGTTTATACATTGGTTTAAACCTCATATCCCTAATATCATGAGTTCCGGTCCTCTGGTTGAGGTTTTCACATCAACTCAATATATTAAATTTAGCCTATTTAGTTAAGGTATTTTACTGGATTTGATCCTTGCAAGTTAAAAAATTATGAAATATTCGATTTCATCCGAACTTAGCCCTTCCGTACTTGTTGTATAAACTATTTGTATATATACCTACAATAATAACATAAATATACTAACCATATACCATAGTCATATTAATAAGAACACATTAATACAAATACAAATAGGTATTCTCATCAACATCCATTTGAATGTCACAAAGCATGTGGTTGTCTTTAATCAAAATACAGTTGTGAAAAGAAATATATTTGAATGTCACTAAGCAAAAATTAATTTCAAATGGAACATAAATGATTTTTCAATCATTAGTTCGAAGTTCACTAGGGATGCATGTAGTTGTTTTTAATCTAAATACAGTTGTGAAAAGAAATATTCTTTAAACGAATGCACATAATGACGCAATTATAAATAGTATATTATAAAGGATGTTTTGTTTTTTATAAATACGGATTTCAAGAAGAAATAAAACGCATGTTATTTAATTTTATGGCTAAGAAATAAGCTTTGTTATAAAAATAAGAGTTTTTCGTAATGTTTTAAATATGACTTCGGGCAACTGACCGCCGCTCCAATAAATTATAGCCGAAAAGCCCCAATTTCAACCACTTGTTGCAGCAATAGGAGCCGAATGTTTTCTCCCAAGTGAGATAATGCCCTTACCAAAAGTTTCCTTCAATAAATTGATTATGTCGTAGACTGTATAGCATGTAGCGCCGTCATGTAGAAACCAAAGGTCGTCCACATCAACATCTTTTAATTCAGGCACGAAAAAGTCATTAATCATAAATCTATAGCGTTCCACATTGACTGTTAGATTTTGGTCGGCTTCATTTTTCATGAAATATGGAGCAATTATTCCCTCTGACTATAGCTAGCAGTTTAACAAAGTTCATAAATTCTTAAAAAATCTGAGCAAAAGTACAAAATTTGAATTTTTCTCAAGAGGGATATTTTCAATAATAAGAAAATTTTCCAAATCGGTTTTGATTCTTCAGAACTTATTAATTATTAAACAAAGTAGAGCAAAATTATAAAATATTAAAAATATCCCAAGAGGGAAATTTACAAAATAGGAAGGGATGTTTTCAAATAAGATTTAAAAAATTTACAAACTATATTTTTAAGCAATTAATGAACAAATACAATATATTTTATATTGAATTCAAGTCATTATGTTTGAGTGCATAAGTTATTGAACAAAGTAAAGCAAAATATTGGCATTTTAAAAATATCCCAAGATGGGAAATTTTCAAATAAAATTGAAACAATTGAAAAACAATATTCATTTTCAGCTATTTAATGTACAAATACAATATAATATATGTAATATTATCTTTACATACACATATATCGCATTCAAGTCGTTATGTTTACACACTTACGACAAGGTCATAGAAATTCCCACACCAAAAATACTTATCTTTACTAAGTACATTCAAAGGCTTTGCCATTCAAATTACAGTTATCAGTTATACCATTATTAATTAGTGTTTCGCTTTATTGTCTTTAAGTATTGTACTGTATATATGGATAAATATATGTAGATACGTATATGTATATGTATGTTTCCCTATGTGAGAGTACTTGTATATGGGCCTTATTCGACATCCAAATCACTATCCTCTAACTTGTTTCAGCCGACGATTTGCTAACAACTTCTGATTATTCCTGCTACAACATTCTGTGTAATCAAACAGTCAACGACAGATAAATGTATATAGATTTGTATATTTATTTGCATCTGTGTATGTATATGTATGTATGTATGTATTATATATGTGACTATCTGCCGGTTGTCGCAACCATAGCAACAGTCAAGTGCGGCTGCCAACGAGCAAACAACGAAACGTTCGAGGCTATTGCCGTTAGCTTTAAGTAACACTGCTAGTCTTCTGCTAGAAACTCAATTCATATATACTGGTATAACAACAACAACAGCTGACAGACAACAAACATCTGCCTAACTGAGTCGTGTCAAATGTGGCGACGGCAAATTGAATTCAATTAATGCAATGCAAATGTCCTGCTGCCGAAGACACCACGGCGAGGCAGTGCTGATGGAATGGAGGGCATACAAAGACGTATATGTATACATAGTCATACATATATACTTGTATGTATATATCTGTAAACGATGGCAGACAGGTAGGCAGACATACCGGCAAGGTATGCAGTATGCTGGAAACAGTTACGGCTAGGACAATAAGAGTGTAACTGACACTGAGTCGGAAAAATATGCTTACACAAGCAACAACAACTACTATTCAACGCTGCAGAAGTAAAATTATGTAAAATTTCAATAAAATATGCTATGAAAATTTCATTGCGGTTACTGTGTGATTTGTGTATTTTCAATTTTTCAATTACTATATACGCATACGAATACAAGTTTGCATAATATATGTGTGTATATGTATATGTGTATATAAGTGTTTACATATTTGCTGCCTGCAAACAATAAATATATCGAAATATATTTGTATTGACTGTTGCATGCCACATTGTAACAATAATAATAACAACAGCAACTGTATATATGCCAATAAAAACGTCAATTGCGCACTTCCGTCGTGTAAGCATAGTTTGGCAAATTTATGGCGACATTTTGAGTGCCACTTTATGGCTGCAAAATTTCGACTTCTTTGCACTTCTTTGCAAATAAAATATCAATTAAATATATTAGAAAGCGTGCATATTGCAGTAAATTACTAGCAGTTACTAAGTGCCACATAGCTATCAGCAAACTTCATGGCAGATGCCGAATTGCATATCGTCTGTGACCAACTTAGCCCGGCATATTTGAGTCTTAAGTTCGAGTCTTGCAATAAAAATTGTCTATCGACAGTCGGCGTCTAGTATCTGGTTATATTCTGCCCAAGAAATCCTTTCTGAAAATAATGCGTTTAGAACCTTCCATTAGTCCTCTAACAGCCAGAAGCATGTCTTAGGCGAAGTAAACATTTTCGTAGATCGTATTATTTAGTTTTTCTTGAGAAACAACCCAGAAAAGCTAAAACAATTAAGTGACATACACAAATTAATATAGATATGCGAAATTAAGCACTGAAATTAGCAACATTTTCTGCTTAAAGCATTAAGGAGATAGGTAATTGAAACGGGAAGATATATGGGCATAGCGATATTCTAAATCAGCTCAAAACAAATCTAAATAAATCAGACTATATCCTCCAAAGGTTGGATTTCAGTAGATGCTTCCAGGTGAGAATAACCTCTGCACTTGAATAGAAAAAAAGTTTAATAAGGGATGAAGATCATATCTCAACCGGTATGGACGGGTCCAAAATGGACTGCGAAGCTTTACTGAATAATTACTGGAAGATACAGAAAGCTACTATATACACAGATAGTGAGGCGGCCTTTTCGTGACGAAAAATTAATTTAAGCGCAATAAACCACAATTGGAATCTTTGAGCTCACTGGTAGGCCAGAACGAGGCATTCCTTAAATGGGCACAAGCGAGAGAAGCTAGAAGAGGGTAAGAAAATGGACCTCCCCTATGCATGCCCAGCTCTTTCACAAGCCTGACATTCAACTCGTGGAATCCATCAGATAACAAACTCTGAATATCCATCTACAAAATACATAACGGAGATAAGCAGTTTCTTCGAGGGCGCTAAATAGTTTGAACTCAACGATGAAGCGAGATAGAAAGATTTAAATGTTGTTAGTATTTAATTTTTAGAAGTAGCAGCAAAACTTTATTGAAGAAATATAGCCGAATTGACAACTTTCAGATCAGTTTCAGTTACACTATCTTTGCGTGAGAACAAATATTCAATGCATAATGCAATCCAAATTATATTTTACAAGCTTCACTTGAGGTGAATATTTCACCAACAAAATCATTCACCGTAAACAGAAACAATTTATTAATAACTTGCTGTCAGGTCCGCACTATGAGATGGATGAATAAAAGCCTTCCACTCAAGCCAGCGGAACTTCTAACGAATAACCATTGATGTGCGTGGTCTGGCGTTGTCGTGATGGAACGCAACTTCTCTCCTAATGGCCAAAAGCTGGCCGCTTCTTGGCGATTACGTCCTTCAGAGAGCAAAATTGTTGACAGTATAAATTAGTATTAAGAGTTTGGCCATAGGAGAGCTGCACTTGTCGATGATTTCATATCAATCCCACCAAATATTTGGCAGTTTCCACCAGATCACTGCATTGAACCGTTTTCGCGGGACTTTGTCGTATATGACCCACTTTTAAATCAATCCGATTGAGAAATCAAACAAAGTTGTTGGGACTCATTAGCGATTTGTGGATGAAAACTCGTTCCAAAAGTGTTTTTTTGCGTTAACTTGCGTGGTACCCATCCATCGAGCTTCTTACAACATGTATGTACATAGCTAGTAGTACTAAGCTTCTATAGATAGTTTGGTTTTCTACGACTTATAACTTATACTTGTAGTTAGCCTAGATCGCTCCTTCAGACTTTTAATTATTTGGATTAAAATCATTTAGATAGAAAACATATGAGTCAGTAATGTCTGCAAATTATAGTCTAAATTTATGTTGACAATAACTCAAAGTACCGTTAGCTTATTTTTAAAACTCATTTAACAGCGAATATATGAGCACCAACTGCCCTCCTACTACTGAAAACATGAGAAAACACAGTGATTTCATAAACACATAGGGCTAAGTACATATTGAACCAATTACAGAAGCACTTAATTTATTGAAGATTACAATATTTGCAGTTATAATCACTTATCAATTCAATATTTACAAGTAAAATACAATTTCAAAATTTCAAAAACAAATAAAACAGATTATATTGTTGCAACTCAGAGTGGTAGCTATTAAATAGTATGGTTGAAATTATACTAATACCAAAGTGTGCAAATACGCACACATATATTAGGAAACACATTACGAACAAATTAATGTATTTCAGATTGATAATTTTTACGATTATGCTTTCGTAAAATTTTAATGTAATCATTAAAATTAATAATCGGACCACTCTAGCATATAGCTGCCATAGAAATTGAACAAAAGGAATCAAGTTCTGGTATGAACAAATTTTTCATTTGACGAGATATGTTCATGAAATTCGGAACGAATTATTATCTAAAGCAATAATGGAATCTCCGAAGAAATTGTTCAGATCGAATCACTATAACATATTGCTGTCATACAAGCTGAATGATCGGAATCAAGTTCTTCTAAGCAATCTTTTGTATTATAGCTTCAGTGCAACCGAAGTTATAGGGTTTCTTTTTTCATTTCATTTTTATTCATTCCATTTTGATAAAATTGAAGCGAGACTGAGAGGAACAGCTCATGGCCATCAGGCTTAAAAATGTGTGTTTTGGAAATTAAAAAAAAAAAGTATATACTATATTATTTGTTTTCAAATTTTAAGATATATTTACATATTTTAAGAATACACAGTAAAAAAAATGTATATTGTCGAGTTACAAGCGGTCTCCGACGGCTCTGAAAAAAGATCCTCCACAGTTACAGTGATACCGGCATTTTCCGCGGATGAAACCTAAAAAATATATTTAGAAGATATTGCCCGTACAATCACCTGATCGAAAAAAATAAATTAAAAATGACGGCATTTTTTGAGCCAACATTTTTTTTTTTTTTTTAACAAAATATTGCTCATTTGACACTAGTTAAAAATCTCCCAACGACATCAGCATTTTAAATACAATTTCTCTAACTAGTTTATCACTACTCAAAGGATCCAATACAATTAGTTACTAAAATCTCGATATTATCAACCACTCTAAAGTATATTGCTTATATATATAAGTTGCTAATAATAACAATTGCTAAACAATGCCTGATTATAAATTCGATTGGCAATGCTCAATTAATTGCTTACGAAAATCATTTCTGACTCGCTGCAGTCTCATGCTGGATATATATAAAATATATGTAAATGACACTAAAATCATACATATGAAAATTTACATTTCTATGCATGTGTTTGTGCGCACTTATTTACAATGCTATGCACATTAGCGCCCTTATGCAACTATTGTGCTTATGTACGCGCGTAGATATTTGTATTATGCCGCAACGCATAATCGCCGCTACCACATTGTGCATACAAAACGTCAACCAATGAACCAAAGCTGCCACCGCAAACACACAAACATAGCCCTAATGAAAACTTGCAAGGCTGCTTAGAATATAATATTATGTAGTTCACAACAAGTACAGCGCTGCGTATACGTTACCTACTTACGCCGTATGTCATACACAGTTAAGCGAAAATTTCGTAGCATTCCATAATTATGCTGCCGGCAATGGCAATGTCATGGCTACACGCTCGACGCTCAACGTTGAATAATATAGCATGACATTTACTGCTGCTAAACCTTTGACCTAATGACCCTTATTTCATCACAAAAGCTATAATTAACTAAACACACAACGTTGATTGTGGTACTAAACCTAGATGGGGGGTAAGTGTTGGGGATGGAAATGTAATATGATTTAGTTTACATTTAGATTCTTCTCTTAACAGCTGCTTGCATTGCTAAATTTGGTTATGGCTTTGTTTTCATTCCATTCACGTCTTCAACTATTACAAGCTCATTATGTAATTAATACTAAAGAGTTAATTTGCTCAGTCATTTAGATGATAAGCTTGATGGCTATTGGAATTATTTGGTGTACCACTACATATATTATATAAAGCTTAAAAGAGATGCTTCACAACTTAAGGGTCCTGAGTTACATTTGCCAAACGCATCATTACTAATGACGAGACATGGATTCATAAATATGACTTCGAAACTGTCCAACAATATAGTAAATGGCGCTCTAAAACTAAGCCGAAAAAAAAATTCACTGAAGGCGCTGAAGGCCAACACAGCCAAGTCTTATAACAAGGGTGTGGAAAATACTGTAAATTTAAGTCGGCAGAAATGGTAAGGATCGTTATAGAGCACATACTCTCAAGATTTCATATTCAGAGACTTGGTAAATTGTAACAGAAAGCAAAATATGCGCTAAAACTAATTCAATATTAGCACACAGCCGGTTGAGAGGAGGAATTTCTCCCAGGCTCCCAATACTCCGATGTCAAAGAGAATGAGCAGGGCCGATGCAAAAACTAAGGAATTTCTTGTGATCCCATGAGTTGCTTCCCGAGTCCTCATTACCTAAGACCAATTATTAAGTTTTCAAATTGCGAAACGAAAATAAGACTTGTCTGCTTTTGTTTTTTCATCCAATACAACCGTTATTTCACTTAACTTATCCACTACCACAACTTGACACATCTTATAGCCTATAGGCGACAAAAGAAAACATCCCGCTTAGAAAACAATTCAGACTTTAGAGTAAACCTAAACGAAGTATAATGTTTCTGTTTGTGGTGCCTATAATTTTGTAATTTAAGACGTACTAAGTTGACTTTCAGGTCGACACGTAGGCAATAAAATGAAATCTATGAAATTTCCTCTCAGAAAGATTTTGCTATGTGTTTTGTGGTACTGGCAGATCATAATCCACTACGACCTAACCGTCTAAAGGAAGCAATCACGCAGAAGCGGCTAGCTTTAGCTAATAAGAGAAAAAATTTGTTTCATAATGACAACTCCAGGCCACATGCATTAATAGCGTCTCGCCAGAGACTCCAAAAGCTTTGTTGGGAGAATCTTATATATCCACTTTATAGTCCAGACCTGGCACAAAGTGATTACTGCCTGTTCCTGTCTAATGCGAATGCTTTTGCTAGACGAAAATTCCCCCCAGCAGCTTGTAAAAATTGACTGTCCCAGTTTTTGCCAATAACTCTATGAGACTGGAATAATAAAATTACCTTCAAAATGTCAACAAAGCAATTCGAACTAACGGTGCATATTTCACGTAAAACAGCTTATTCTAACTATGCTCAATAAAACCTTCAATTTAATGCAATTATAATGGATTAATTTTCAATAGACTAGGCCTTTATAGTAACATAAGGTCTTGTATATATTATATGTTATATAGGCACAATACCATTCGATAAATCTAAACTTCACAGATGGATGGAAGTGGTGACATAATTCAATCATTTGACCTTAACGAACCAAAGATTTCTGAAATAGAGCTAGAAAATGATCACTAAAGTTTTGGAAAGCTATACTATTAAATAAATACTTGAAATCCAAATCTGAAAGCACACAAGTATTTTAGGAATATCATAGTGGAAAAACTAATATTCGATCTCAAAAATCATATAACCAATCCCTCCCTCATTCCCTAAATTCTACAAACAACACTAAATATTCCACACTTATTCCAAAAACAAGTAAAAACTAGGCATACTAATAAGCGCTCAATTAATGCAACACAGCTGGCACAAAGAGAGAGCAGTAAGCATGTTGGCAAAAAGTCGTGGCTGCGCTTCGCCATGAGCATGTTTTTAGGCGCAGAAACGTGGTGTGTATATGCGGTAAAAATATGACTAGGCGCGCTTGAATATGCCACTGCCATTAATGTGTGAAAATGTTGGCTGTTTTATGTTTGGTTAATGTGTTTGCATATTTGCATACGGAATTTGTATGCACTGACTTTTTGTTTTAGCGAATCAACGGATCAATTACACACTGACGCCAGCTAAAGTGGAGTTATGTTTGCGTTACCCAGTAGAACGCGTTGTAAGGTATCTTTAAATTTTTTGGTAATTAAAACAAAAAATTGTAGTACTACGTGCACTAATAGAACACAGCCTAACCCAGGTAAGATGGGTGACGACTATGAGGAACGGTGATGTCTAACTGACTCTTTTGAACGATCAAAATCAAATTCTTGTCTACAAATAATCCGAATAAGTTTTTCAGATCGGAACACTATGGCTTAGAAATGTCATACTAACTGACCGATCAAGATAAAGATAAAAATCTTTGTATGCCCTTTAATGCTACAAGCACCTGTGAAGGGTGTTATCGATCTAAGTTTAAGCTCGGATCAGATAGTTCCAAATTTTAACCCTTCTAAACCGTGCACTTTCAGGACAGGCTTCAGTCAATGAAAAAATTATGTTCCACTAAGTGAAATACATTTCCTTTATATCATGATTCAGTATTAGTAGCCACTTCACAATTCTATTGCAACTCCTTTTTAGAGAGTTTCAAGATAGGTTTATAGAGCTCTGTTCTATGATATCTTACTGAGTACAAAAATATTTTTGTCTATAAGCATATGGGCAGTTTTCTTGACACCTTTAGGTAACTGGAAACTGCAACGAGTAGTTCATTTTTGTTCATACTCAAGTACTGATCCGTTACTCTGGCCGATTCTGTCAGTTTAATTCATGTACACCGTTCGTCTTCAAGTCAGCTATAAAGAACCAGTTTGAATCATTAATCCTTACATGATTCAAATCAATGCATGTTACATAACTCGAATAAATTTACATGTACTCGAAGCTTATGCAGTATAGAAAATATAGGAAACCTTTTTTCTATCTGCATAACTTCCTTTGTATTATTTGTGTTTGAAAGCTTTACTTCAATGTAACTATTTCACCTTTTGACACACTCTAAAAACACTTGTAGAACTTCCTCTTATGTTGCTTCACTGAGTACGAAATTATGTTAGTCTAATTATATTATATTTACAGACTTTTTGTCATCTCAATATATCTTTACATATTTGAGTTTATTTAGCTGATTTCAGGATACTCAATCTCAACAAGCCTAGTAAACATTGTATAAGTGTGCTTTTTTTCTTGACTTAGTGTGTGATGTATACTTAAAAGCTGCACCAGGAGCAAAAGTATGTCTAATTGTCAGAAAAGCATTCCTCAAGCTAAGCTCGGTTAGATAGACAAATTAGAATTTTTGATTTCTAACCTCTATAGTAGAGTAAATTATATTAGCCGTGACTAATTGACTGAACTATGATTTTAAGAAAATATTTTATTATTGTTAACTGTCTCTTGTGGCAATTTTAAGCTATTCACCACGATCTAGACTTGTTTAGGAAAAAGCACACAATAAATGAGTACAAGGAATGAGTTAATTGTTTATGCTATAGTCACAAAAGTAGAGTAAATATATAAATCTTTGTCTTACAGGGAAGCATATTAATGTGGATACGTATATATATATGACATATACCTATATATATATATATACAAGTTAGTGAAACCGCAACCAAAAATTTTGCTATTTTCAAGTCTACAAATGCACTTCATTGCCGGAAAAACCTGCACTGCGCTAAACTGTCAAAAAAACAAGAAAAAACGTTAACTTCGGTTGCACCGAAGCTATAATACCCTTCACAGATACAACGGTTCCTTGTACTTGATTCAGATCAAATTTCGTGAATCGGCAATAAAAAATAAAATCTTTTTCATGCAGGCACTTTACTCCGATCGTTCAGTTTATATGATAGCTATATGACATAGTGATCCGATCTAAACAATTTCTTCGGAGATTATATTCTTGTCTTAGAAAATAACTCATGCCAAATTTTGTGAAGATATTACGTCAAATAAAAAAGTTTTCCATACAAGGACTTGCTTCCGATTGTTCAGTTTGTATGGCAGCTATATGCTATAGTGGTCCGTTTCGACAAATGAGCAGCTGTTTAGTGAGAAAAGGACAGGTACAAAATTTCAGATCGATAGCTTAAAAACTAAGGGACTAGTTTGCATATATGCAGACGGACGGACATGGCTAAATCAACTCAGCTCATCGTGCTGATCATTTATATATAAATTTTATAGGGTCTCCGACGTGGGTGTTACAAACTTTGTGGCAAACTCAATATACCCTGTTCAGAGTATGAAAATATAAAAAACAAACCAAAAAACAAAGTTAACTTAGGCTGCACCGACGAATATAAAAAGATTTCTATGTTAATTTTGTATGGTCAGTTTATATGACAGCTGTATGTTATTCTAAAGAATATATTTGAAGATTGTAGCATTGCCTTGGACAATAATCCATGTCGAATTTCGTGAAGATATCTTTTCATTAGAAGGACTTTATTTTGTTTTATCAGTTTGTTTGTTATCAGTGTCAGCTGTATCTTATAGTAGTCCGATATCGACGGTTCCGACGAATGAAAAGCTTTTGGGGGAGAAACGGGCGTGTGTAAAATTTCATATCGATATCTCTAACACTGTGGATCTTATTGGCGTACATACGAGTACAGACAGACAGACATAGCTAAAACGACTCAGCTAATGACGCTGCTCATTTCTATATATTTTATGAGCATTGTTACTTTCTGGGTTTTACAGACTTCGTGTCAAACTTAAAATACCCTGTTTAGGGTATAAAAATTCCAATACGCCGATATGGTTAAAATTAGTTAATTTAGCTGCTTTGGAGCCTCACCAAATACATACATACTATATCTGTTTATATTTGTATATTAATGGAATTTGATTATGTGTGTGTGTCTATGTGTATGTATTTGCTACCTTAACAGTTAATTAAAATTTAAAATACGTCTATCCATTTTTACAATTAAGTGATTTTACATTTTTAATTAGTTTGACAAAATTAGTCGTATGTGTTAATTACATTTATATGCTAATATATATAGTATGTAGATATATAAAAGCAATTGTTTTAACACATAGCCTTTCTACAAAGATAAAAAAGCATATATAATATAAATAAAAACAACAATGACCATGGACGATTGTCCTTTCAAACTGAAATTTTAATGAAAATTTTGCGGTCGTACATGACGTATGAGTGACGCGCGATTAGACTTTTTATTTAAAGCAATATTTATTTATTATTAGAGAAAACGCACACATATACACACACAATGCTTCAGCTTGATTGCCTATCTCATAGGCTCATAATGTTGAAATTTTTTCCACATTTGCATCGACTTAATTAAATTATATTTATATTGTTCATATTTTCAGCCTATTAATCTATTTATTTTTAATAAATGCCGGCATTTTTACTCACGCTGATATTCATTTACTATAAGCATTTAATTTAGTGTAATTATATATATTCCATATTAAATTTCAAACATTAACGAGCTAAGCTATTTTATTACTTTGCAAATAACTTTTTTCTGTTAGCAAAATTCATAAAGATGACAAAAATTTAAATTTTGAAATAATTTTACTAATATGTAATATGGTGTCAAGCAGCCCTTTTTGGTTAAAAAAATAAACAAATAAGTATTGTAAATCTATATAAAATAATAACAAATATATTTAAAAATTATTTTTAATTAACCTTTAATTGCTTAAAGTGCAGCATAACAGCAAGTTAATTTAGTATGAGTTCAGCATTAATATTATTTTCCTTGGAATTGTTTTTATGAATTGAATGTACTCAAAGATATTTTGATTCAAAGGTTTTGCTCTAGATATTCGAACCCGTACTACAATATTTAATAGCAAAGCAAATATATAATGGTAAGATTTCATCTCAAAACATTCAAATATCCTAGTTATTGTAAAATATAAAAATAAATGTTAATTTTCATTATTAAATTTTTTATAAGTGGCAACTCTGTAACCCAAATAAGTGTATAAAATGATTTTAATAATAATATGTTTTATTTTTTGCAATTATGTAATACATCTAAATTCTTTAAATATGGCAACTCTGTACCCATATATGAGTTCATAGTTTTAATAATAAAATGTTTTATTTTTTCTCCGAGAATTCAATACTATTTTAATATTGAATTATTTGTAGTTGGCAGCTCTGCACCCAAATATGAGTTCATAAGTATTCAATACTTATTCAATATTAAATTGCTTTAAGGTGGCATCACTGTCCCCAAATATGAGTATGTTATGATTATAATAATAATATGTTTTAATTTTTTAAATTTTTTGATACTCACTCAATCCCAAATACTCTATAGGTGGCAACTCTGCTTCATTCAATACTACTTCAACATTAACTTTTTTATAGGTGACAACTCTACAGCCAAATATGAGTGTGTAAAGAATATATTGAAGAAAACTTTGAAAAACTTCCCAAACATCTCATGTTTGGTCCGAATTTTAATATTCGATTTTCAAACAAATGGCAGCCCTGAATAAACTCACAAAATTTTCAACATCTCTTTAATAGATACGTTACGCTTTCGCTTGCATTTATTTTACAATTTTTTTGTCAGTATTACTTCTTCCAATGGGTGGCAACCCTATTTCTAAATAAGTTTAAATTGAAGACTTACTGCTAATTTTCGTGATTTTCTTGAACATATTACGTTGAGCACGTATTTGGTAACATGTCAGTGGTGGCGCTATCCATTGAAGATTTCTCGATAACCTTTTTATTTTGATTTTCATTACTTAACCTTCCTGGATATACCGAAGTTTCCTAAAATTTAACCGCCCAATACGAAATATTTATAGTTTTATATAAGTTTGGATATTCCCATATTCTATAATTTTTATGAACCCTCAGAAGTCATATTTCAACCTGTTCTCGGAGATAGGTTGAGATCCCAAAATAAAATAGAGCTCTAAATAATTCACTTAATAATCTAAGAAAGCTGAATCTAGATACGGTTTTGTGTTATACATACTCTCACAATTAGTAGACAGTATAATTTGTCTTTCTAAAATATCGATAACCCAACAGGTCGTAAAAGTTGTTTAGGAATCTGAGGATATATTGGCTGTTATACAAGTATTTTTAGTGTTGAATCACCATTTCAGCAACCATTTCTCAAGTATTGATTTTTTCTTGATTCCCTCACAACATTTCAGCTTTCGAAAAAGCATGCTAAGCCGATCATCTGTAATACTGAAGCATAAGTTCAGTCTTTTTCAAATTCGAAGCTACTTCATATATATTGTAGTTAGGAGATCTTATAATGACAAAGAATTCTCTATAAATTCGTACAAAATGTTTTAAAAATCAGCGCTTCTTTATTTACATAGAACACAACCAACCAGCTTTCTGTTTCTAGTTATAGTTTTTATGAATTTTCATAATATGCCCATAAAAAATATAAAGAAATGATCAACGTGATGAGCTGAGTCGATTTAGCCATGTATCGCTCTGAAACACGTTCTTTCTCCCCAAGTTGTATAAAAAACCTTTTTATTTGACGAAATATCTCCGAAAAATTTGGCAAGTCTTCTTTTTTAGACAATGCTACAGATATATTATATTAGTCTCTTTCTGTTTCGATATTTGTGCAATTCTCTTGATTGCCTCAGGAGTAATGTAGTTTTAGCCTTATACATATATTCGAACAAAAGGCATTTTTCTTGGAATCGAGGCAACTATTTACCAATCGTATATAATATTCGGTAGGCTTTTCCATAAGCTTCTCAGGACTGCAGCAAGGATAGCCTCAAAACATATGTAGCGAACGCCAAAATTACACCACTCTAGCAATGAGAAATATACCCCGTTGCAATTTATTCAAAAGAGGATAACACCACTTCATTCCCTATTAAAATTAACAAATCATCAATATGAAAGTAAAACCAAAAATTCATTAAACTAATACATCATAGGATAAAAAGTGTAAAAAGTTGGAAAAAAGCGCATAAACTACAATCAAATTAAGTGATGAAACTCCTCTGCTATTCCATCTCCATCTATATAAAAGACAGTGAGCACTTTTTAAATCAAAATATTTTTCGAAGCCCATTCATACCTGCTTGGAATAAATCACATAATAACATACACATAAATCGTAATTTATTGGTTTATCTACTCAATTGGCCGGAAGTAAATTGAAAGCTACTCATATGCAACACTGCTTATTAGATAGAAATATGTATAGTACTATTGAAAACTCTTACTATTACATGGCTATATAGATTTATGTAAATATATCAATTTAAATATTGAAAAATAACATTTGTAAATATTTATTTATAAATTTTACAAAAAAGAGCTAGATGGTAATGTTTTCATGAGTCTTAGAAAGCATTAGTGATTATTAAAATAACCATTAAGTAAAGCTAACGCGTTACAAACTGGTATATTTGTAATGACTTTTGAACCTATACTGATTTTTGTATGAGTAAGTTATATAAGAAAATAATTCGTATTGTTTTTCTAAAATATTCACTAATTAAAGTAATTTTCATATATAAACATTCATACAATGCGGGCATTTTCATAAAAACTGAAGTTTCTACATATGAATACCTGTAAAAGTATTAGCTAGATAACACTGGATATTGAGAGTAGTTAGAATATTAAATGTCCTTCCTGAACATCGAGTTTTCGGTGAATAGAGGCTATGAAGTTACTCAAAATTAGTTCTGAACTCATGGATTAAAATAATGAAATTGGCATAGCGCCTTACTTTATCCCAATTATCTGAAAATATTTCTGCTAGATTTAGTATAGCAAATAATACAGATATGCAAAAATCATTGCTTCACATAGAAAATATTTCTATTCTTTAATATATTTATTATTATTATTAAATTAGTTCGAAATTTTTTTTTTGTTAGATTTTTGATGACCGAAATATACCGTTAAATTTCGCAAACAATATTGTAGTGGAGAAATTAACTTAATTTATGGTGGAAAAACATTTGTTCAGACAATTCAAGGATTCTATAAAAATTCAAAGAAACTAAAGTCAGAATTTCGACCGTATGAACTAAGCAATTTTTTTTGCCAATAGGCGAGGAATTTCGTCAGGACAACGTTAGGCCACGCAGATCGATGGTGACTCGTTAGAAGCTCCAGGAGCACCCAACTTATACTCCGAAACTGTTGAAAAATTCGCCTCAAGATAATTTTGTGATAACCTAGTGTCCCAGTTTCTTGGCAATAGTTATGAGGGTTTTTATAAGAGTGGCATTACTAACCTACCTTCAAAATGCCAACTAGTTATCGAAAAAAACGATATATATTTCACGTCAAATTGTTCTTCTATAGTTTTGTTCTTCGAATCAACACTATATTTTCGGGATGATTCTTGCCATCAGCTACGTCCAGAGTGCCCATAGGCGTTTGAAGTTAAGTCAGTCTCCTCTGAGTTGTTCAAATTTTTTAACAAGGAAACTTTGCTACAATATTTTAAATGAGCATATTAACATTTAGTCCCGAGATACGTGTGTTAATAATCTTAACTGTAACTTTCAATAAAAGTGGAATGAAAGTGGACAAATGCTTATTTATCAGAAGGCAAATGGATATTTTATCGTAGCAAATATGGAAGCATGAACCTTAAAAACATCCATTCGTTGAGGGACCAGGGAACCTTACTATACTTAAGGGGAAGATAGAAAGAGAAAAAGTGAGTTACAGCACTCTCTTACAACTCTCATTTTTGGAGTTTTCATGATCTGAATTGCTTGACCAAATTGTCTGAACTGGTGCTTGACTATTATACTATTCCATAAATAGAGTATTGTGATGTCAATGGTAGTCTTAAATAAGGATGTAAAAAGACATATAAAAAAGTAAAAAGTATAGAAACAAACCTTATTAACGCCTATATTACCTATTTCCTAATTAATGTAACTCTCAAAACCTGTGATGCCAGAAAA
The DNA here is from genome assembly GCF_001188975.3 of Bactrocera oleae. Taxonomy (NCBI): domain Eukaryota; kingdom Metazoa; phylum Arthropoda; class Insecta; order Diptera; family Tephritidae; genus Bactrocera; species Bactrocera oleae. Next base: position 340,823 of record NW_021678078.1, on the reverse strand, counting down.
TATCTTAGAGTAATGGTCTTGAACGCGTAAAGGTTTCACTTACAGCATTTCACTGCAGGCTAAAGTTCGCTAGTAGCATACTACAGTATTAAGTTGTTAAGTGAATCAGAAAAATATACCCACTATATTATATAATAGCTATATCTACTTATATAAACATCTCTGATCAAAAGCCTCATTTTTATGTACTTCCATTTGTGAAAGCAATAAACAAGTGCACAAAATAAAAGAAGTTGTAAAAGATATAAAAAATATTAAACCAACAACAACTAACCAGCCGATTGAAAAAAGCGCAGCGTGGCAAATTTGAAAAAGGATCCGCAAAGCTGAAAAATCTGTTTAATAATGCTAAGCACGTGTCTCCTATAGCCGGGTAACAAACAATTCACGCCATAAACTCCACTCACCACCGTCATCGCCTACCTTCTGCCCATCACTAACCCCTGCCGTTGTCTTTTCGTATCTTGTTCGTTTTGTTTTCATATGCACGCTTTATTTATGTTGTTGTTGCTTGTACTTTAATACTGTTACTTTGCCTTATTGTACTCGTAATATTATAGTCAATTGTTTCCGTTCGAACGCATCGGCAATGAAGTGCGTCATTTTTATGAATGTCAGAGTCGAAACAAATGGTGAGTAAAGCGTTTGAGTGGAATAACAATATTGGCGGGGGGGTTGGAATGGGCAAAACATAAACAAACAAATTGTTGTGATTGCGTTAGTGGGAAATGAAAGTGAGTGGGTAGAGTTGGACTGTATTGGACTATTAGCGCTCGTGAGTGGGCGTGAAAAGGATTGACTAGGCGGCCGTGAAGGAGTTGTGTAATAGTATTATTAAGTGTGTGTGTGTTTAAGGCTTGTAGCTGTGATTTGTACTGACAAGGGATAATGATGTTGTCGGCATGTTGTAAGCAATTTTTTACAAGTCTTCTCATTTTAGTAAGTCGTTTCCTTTTTGGTCAATTTGGGCGTTTTTTATAGTATTTACAGGCTGTAAGTGCATTTTTATTGCCTACAGCAATTTTTTAAAATGATTGACTTTCTGGCAGCTTAGTCATGCCTATGAAATTGATTAGCCATTTCATGATTGAAACAAAACGTATGCAAATTTTAGAAAGCATTTTAATGAAATGAAATAAATTACAACAAAAATATCTAAATTTAAAAATTTTGTTTATTAATTTTTTATAAAGTTAAACAAAAAATCCCTCACCAAAACATTTCAATACAATCCACAGTACTCAGTAATAATGACAAGTTACAAGTTTTACCATTACGAATTAGATTTATTGTATATTTACGATTACCATTACAACTACTCATTTACAGTATTTATTTAATTAACAACAGATAATTACAAAACTATTTTCATTATGCCAAATATAACATTTATAAGTACCCAGTCATTAAGAAAAAATCAATAAAATTACCATAACTAATATGTAATTTTGTATAATTATCATTACTTTTACAATATAATAAGAATTTTCATTAATATCACATTTCAAATCACAATCTCCTTATCAATAGCACTACCCTTACGTTTACTATATTCATTCCAGTATTTACATATAATATATTATGTTACTTATATTATATTTAGTATAATGAAAGTAGTTTTGAAATTGTTATTAACTACAAGCAACAACTACTAAATCAAATATATGTAAGTACTCAGTAGTAATGCAAAAATCAATAAAATTACCATTACGAATATGTACCAATACCATTAAAACTTCGACCAATGTCACATTACATATCACGCTTGGCCTATAAGTATCATTACTATTACCATAACGATCACTTTATTCATTACAGTCATTACAGTATTTATTACATTAATTACAGATATTTTTAAAACTTTTTTTCGTAAAAGTAATTATTAAAAATTAATGGAAGTGACATTGCTATTTTTCAATAAATTGAAATGGCAAACCATTACCATTACTATTACATTACCACTTGTTCACATTTTCATTTATATAAAATCAAAGTCAAGAAATTAATTGTTTGGATTACCTTACATTTTCCATTATCACTGCATTAATATTACAAATAAGATTAGCATTACATTTACATAATCAATTCCATCACCCGCTCATAAGAATTTAATATCAAACTTTTTAGCAATAAATACTTCCTTATGACTACACAGGCGATTTTTGTTTACTGATTCATAATACCCCAAAATCGCCTGCATTACTCTCAAATAAATTTTGCTAAATAAGTAATCAGTCTAACAACTACATCGTCTGCAAAGCTGCAAATATTTATTTACTTTAAAAATGTTGTTTTGTTTGCAAAATTTTCTCCAGCGTAAATAAATAAAATCAACAACAGTCGCTATTTATTGTTTACCAAAAACTTTAGTGCGCTTTTAGGCGTAATAACCGCTTCTTTCTTTTGAAGCACTTATACGCCGCCGGTGTGTAAACAAATTATGGAAGTAGGAAATGATGATGAGTCTATTTAAAATTACTTGTTGGGTAATTATGTTTATCAAAAAATTTCCGGCAACAATGTCTTCGAGTTTATTTTGATTACGACAAACGGAAGAGTTGATTTTTGGTTTGTAATTTGCTCAATTTCATTGTGGAGAGTGTTCCTTCGCACTTCCGATTTCGAGACCATACTCATAAATATAAGATTAACAAAAAGCAAAAATCATACCGTTCGACGGCTGGGAGTGCGTTATACAAGGATTTGCGATATTACTAAGGGTTTTAAGTGATGTTTAATTAATGTAGAGTTTGATAAGGTTTTTCGAAACAAGGCCGAGAGTATGAGCTGATCTACTATTTGTTTTGATGAAGACCTAGCAAAAGCATTGAACTTGAAAATTTGGTACATTGGAGACGGAGAAATGGACGGGCTGATTTTATTAATTTGCACATTGTTCAGGTATATTTAAGAACATATTTTCAATCAATTTTTAAACATATGGTGTAACTTCCACACTGAACGACATGTTTGCCAAAAAACTTTTTAGAAAAACGAAAATCATTATACCATTATAATAGTAGTAGTAGCATATGGGAGTTGAGGGTAGTATTGTTCCGATGTTATCTATTTTTGCCAATACCACATACTAATAACATGCCACAGACTAATAAAATACATCCTGAGTTTCATTAAGCTACCTCACATACCATCACCATCACCAATCATATGGAGTTTAGTCTGCCGGATGATCGAAAATTCTGATATTAGTAATATAGGGGCTAGGTCAAGTTTTTACCATATTTTTTTCAATTTTAGACACAAAAATAAACTTTTATTAGAAAAACACGCTCTCTCATTTGTATTTAGATAACGCACAAATTGACCGATATAGGTGGTATAAAGTCGGAAGTTCGAAAAGCTTTATATTAGGTATACGAGGGCTAAAGAAGGTATTGACCTGATGTAACATATTTCTGACATGCGGATATAGTATTATCAGGAAAGGATTCTTTCCAAAACTCATTGATATATCTCACACATTTACCAATATTTTCGGTAAAAAGTCAGCTATAGGCACAGGGGTCCACATATTCGGTACCTAGAGGCTTGAAAAGTTTTTGTTCGATTTGGACAATTTTTAGTTATAAGATGGCACACTTCAAATGCACTATTTTGAGATATTTGCAGAGTTTAATCTCGTTACATTAATTGGTACTGTATTTGTATACCGAAATGTAAAAAAATCAGATGGAATTTAAAATTGTGTTACATGGATAGTAGGCGTGGTTGTAATCCCAGTTCCCTCACAATTTCACACTGTAACATAGGAATATTAAAAAAATATTATTAACCGAATTTGGTTGAAATCGGTTGAGCAGGTCCCAAGATATAGATTTCATCTAAAAGTGGGCAGTACCACGCCCATCGCCCATTTTGGCACTGGCCCTTAAGCCCCCTTGTGCTTGAATGCAAAATTTAATGTCTCTGATGCATTTAATTATTGATTTATGCAATTTTTAGTAGTTTTTAACAAAAACCGTTATATGAGGAGTGGGCGGGGTTATCATTCGATTTCACTTATTTTCACACTATCCTAAAAAGGGTTGAAAAATTTTGTCCGGTGCAAATTTGCGTGATACATTAAACTTATTAGGGGGCGGGACCACGCTGTCTTTTTAAAGATTTTCAAAACACAGGTCAGTCACCTAGATTTCAACTCACCTCGTCATTCTGTTCGACTACATATATAACGGGTGTTTTGTTTTCGAGGTATAAAGCATTAAGCTGGCATTACTGTTCAAGATAGCGACCGATTTAACAGCTGTCAAGTGATTTATTCTCAGTTTGTTTTGGCAATTCATCATGAGTAGACTCACGCTTGAACAACGCTTGCAAATAGTGCAATTTTATTTCGAAAATAATGGTTCTGTGCGGAATACGTATCGCGCACTATGTTCCTTTTATCGTCGAGCGCACTTCCGGTTCAATAGCTACGTCAACAAACAAAACTGTCGCATTTGGAGTGAAGCTAATCCTCAAGTGTATATCGAAACACCGTTACATCCAGAAAAACTGACTGTTTGATGCGCTTTATGGGCTGGTGGAATCATTGGTTCGTACTTCTTCAAAAACGATGATGGCCAAAACGTTACAGTCAATGGTGATCGGTATAGAGCCATGATTGCTAACTTTTTCAGTCCTGAATTGAACAACCAAGATGTCCAGGAGCTGTGGTTCCAACAAGACGGCGTAACATTTCACACAGCTCGTGCCACAATCGATTTTTTGAAAGAGACGTTTGTTGACCGCCTAATTTCACGTTTTGGAGCTGTGAATTGGCCTCCAAGCGCTTGTGATTTAACACCGCTACCCTACTTTCTGTGGGGTTATGTAGAGTTATTGGTGTTTGCGCATAAGTCACAAACGCTTAACCCTTTGGAAAACAACATTCGCCGTGTTATTGCCCATATACGGCCACAAATGTTGGAAAAAGTCATCGAAAATTGGACGTCCAGATTGGACTACATCCGAGCCCGCCATGGCGGTCATATGCCAGAAATCATATTTAAAATGTAATGCCACAAGATTATCTTGCAGATAAATAAAATTCATGTCAATCGAATAATCCATCGTTATTTTATTGCAATTTAAAGTTCTATACCTCCAAAGAAAAACACCCTTTACAACTCTATATCTATCTCAATTAGTTTTAGGATATACAAACAACCGTTAGGTGATCAAAGCTATTATACTCTGTAGCAACAAGTTGCAAGAATATAATCATGCAGTTCTATTTACTAATTCTATAATATTCTTTAAACAACTCCTTAAAAAATTTTCTTTCCTAATGCATGGTAACGAATTTCAGATCAAGCTTTTTTTCTCAAATATATTCGGTATTCATCGTTGTTAACCAAAATGCATTTGTAATTATACGATTTCTTTTGATATTGATTTGAAAATGGGATCTCACCCAAGTCTTGCGAAGTGACAGGGAGCGAAATCTGAGACCTATGAGTTACAATTCTTATAGACTCACAAGTACCCAGTCCTCCAAATTCGGTATTCTCAACTCTTTTTCTGCAGGTCAATCTGGACAATTAGCTCGATTTTCTCACTAATGATGTGAAAAGTGAGAACATACAGCTTTTTTGTGGAGCTTGTCGTACTGATATATTCGAATATTCTACATTTACTTTCGATTAATGAAAGCATTACAATAAAACATGTTGCTCCAATGTTGTACTGTAATGCTTTGCTCGAGTACCAAAATTAGTTATTTCTTAAAGTACTTAATATTAAAAATTTCATTCAAAATTCCCATGAAATCCGAAAAATTCTTCTCAGACAAAACCCGAAACTTTAAAATTCCCCTTCGCAGTAAAAGTATTTCCTTAATATTCATTTGAATTTCGCTAGCAACAGTCACCAGCAGGCTAAAAACACAATCAACGCTGATTTCGATCAAATGCCAAGCTCTTCACTGAAATCTAAGCACACAAACATACATGCAGAGTTACACAAACGCACACGCCTACCTTCACTCTAGCGCTGTGACTACAATGGAGGCAGCATAGAAAAAGCAATAAAATGTCTAAACAATTGTACTTAATGTCTTGAAAATGTTTATGACCTTGTTGCACCCGTAAACCGATGAGGCATTTAAACGAGGCACAGCAAACAAACAAACGGCCCAAACGCTTGGTATTTAGAAGCAAATCAGTACGGCCAAGAGCTGACCGAAAGGTGGCGCATACTTAGAGCTTGGCAAGCCGCAGCAAACCATTTAAACATTTGAGCCAAAGTTAGGCGTTGACGTTTGAAGTGAGTACGTTGGAATGCAATGCAGAATTTGTGAGTGAGAGTAGATGTGTATTAGTGTATGAGTATGCGTGTGTGGGGAAATTGTAAAGTAGCCTAGTGCGGGTAATTTATACGGCCGTTTTTTCGGCGACTTCCGGCATAGTGTGTCGGTTATTTGGTGGCGCACAAACACATATATATGAGTACATGCATATATGCATCCATATACATACACATGAATATAGGCTACCCATACCGGCATTTGCATAACAGCGCTTTGCTCCTCTCTTGACATAGCGTTTCACTGCAGTGTACCGTTGCTCGTTTCAAAGCCGCACAAATATGCTGGTCGCCTTACAAAGGCTCAAGGAAGCATAATAGATACGAGTGAGTACACATATTTTTATATATGTATGTATGTTTTTGTTTCTGCCGCTTCAAGGCTTAGCGCTTTTGCCGAGCCCTTTGGCCATTTTCTTCCTGTTGTTAGCAGTCTTTACGAGCATTGCGCTGGACGTTCGTAATTTGATGACAGTTTTATGGCGCCAGCAACAATAAAATGGACAAATAAGGGTTAATTATTTTCGGCACCAAAATATATATAGATACTTTAAAGGAACTAACGAAAATTCAAAGGCAATAATAAAATGTATTTTAAGAATTTCGGTAGACCCATTGGATGATTAGCATAATGAGAAATGTGGGCAATTAATGTCAGAAGATTTAGAGTTTTCAGCTATTTATGCAGAAAATTAAATAGTTTGGGTTGTGAGCTTAACAAGCAGTTGGCCTAAGTACGCTTAATTGCAAAAAGAACTGATCCAAACTTTGTATAGTGATATGCACCGGAACCTAGCTTTTTGCAGAATTAGCAAATAGCTCTAGAAGCCGACGGTATAACTATTTCGTTTATTTTATAATAAATACACATATTGTGAACCCGAAATACAAGCTAATCTTATTGAAAAAAATCCAATAAAATGAACGTTTTACTTAGCACCTTCTTCTTAATTAATTTGTTACCATTAAAAGGTACTCTTAGTGAAACCCTCGTCCATATTGGCAAAACACTGGGACAGCCAATTTTTACAAACTTTTTTTTTGGTATCATCGATCTATTTATTGATATTTGAAGCTAAGGAGAACATGTACTGGAGCTGGAAATTTGCACTTAAAATAATGTTTTCAATTAAAAAATTAAATCATTCAGAGAATGTAATTTTTTTGATGTTTTGGCGTGTAGATCCGGATTGAATTTCTTGGTCCCCCTGCTATAAAGAAATTTAGATAATATTTTGGACAAGTCGACAATGATCATTTCTATATGAAAAGGCGGTGAGCTCACTATCAAGATAATACACGGATGGGTAGGCAATGAGTTACTGATAAAACACTGTATCATTAATCAATGAAATATTTTCATATTTTCTAGATCTGGCCTCAATCTACTCTCTCTAGTCATCAAGTCTTAAGCAAATGCTTGATGGAAAGAAATTTTGCGATAATCGCTGAGACTGAGGTCTATTATGAAGCAAACGATAAACTGTAGCACAAAACAGGTTTCGAAAAGTTGGAAGATCTCTATAACCAGTGTATTTCACTCCGTGGAATCTATCTTGATTTATAAAAATGCAATTTACCAAAAAAATGTGAGTTTGAGTTTAAAAAGATCTCAACTTTTCGGTCTGCCTGTTATACAACGAACGTATCTTCGCTTTGTGCGATTAAAATTCGAACAGCAAATTATGATCGTTAATCGTTTAATTTTGTAACGAGGGCAGCGCTGTTCTTTGAGCGTTCGTTGATCTTTGATTATGTTATATTTTTTCTCCGTCAAGATGGGAACAAATCAGCGAAATTTTGATACTTGTTGACTGACTTGCTTCAACTGCACCTAAAGCCATCTGAAGCCAAATTTGGCTCAAGAAAGTTTACAGCCTTTATAGAACAGCGTTAGTCATACAAAAAATAAACATAAGTGCCACAACTTTTTTTAAATTTTTTGATATTTTCATTCGTAGCAATCGCTCTTCTACTTTCACTAGGCTCCTGTACACTGTTTAGCAAACCCTTTACGAATGGTTGTTTTGCCTGACCAAGAGCTACTTTTTTGTAACAATCGCATTTTTTCCAAAAAATTTTCAAAGCATCCTTTGAAAGAAATTCTGACTTCAAAATATTTTAATTCTAAAAGTGTTTTCTCAATTAATATTTCAGTTTAGCTGGTACTAAACGAGTACCTTCTTATACTTAGAAGACTGTAGGTGTAACTAAAACAGTTTAGGCTGTTATCGTCTATAAGTACTATCTTTTTGACTGGTAGTTAGATAATCAATTTGATAATATAGTGGATGCGTTTCAAACTAAACAGGACTTTAAAAAAGAGACAGAACAAATGGTTTTATCGGCAAAATTAAATAATTTTATTCAAAATAGGCTCCTTCTGCTTTAATTCAGCTTTTTGCACGGTCCAAAAGCATGTCGAACGAGTGTTTTAGCTCGTTGCCCGGTATGGCCGCCAGTATGCCGGTGCAAGCCGTTTGAATGGCCTCCATGTCTGCATAACACTTTCCTTTCATCGACAAATGCATTTTTCCGAAAAGGTAGAAGTCGCACGGTGCCATATCAGGTGAATACGGGGAGTGCTTGATTGTTAAAATGTGATTTTTGGTCAAATAATCGGCCACAAGCGTCGATCGATGAGACGGCGCATTATCGTGCAACAAACGCCAACTTCCATCTTCGCGATATTCGGGCCGAACACGTCGAGTACGGCACACCAAACCCTTCAAAACTCTAAGGTAGAATACCGCATTAACGTTTTGGCCGGGTGGACAATACCCTTGGAATCATAAAAACAAATCAGCATTGTCTTCACTTTTGACTTCTCCAGGCGCGATTTTTTGGGTTTCGGCTCATTTCTCATTTATGTTCTCACGACCACTTTGAAAACGTTGAAATCACTCCTGACACCACTCACACTTAAAACGCAATAACTTCACTTTTAATAGATGAAATGTCATGAAATTTTTACTGGAAGTCGATAAAGGATAGCAGATTCTAACGCACTAGTCGGCATATAGATGGCGCCACTAGAGTTTACTTTGTTACTTTTTTACTGTTTACTTTGGAACGCACCTTGTATGGAAGCTTTCTTTTCTTGTGTTATTGATATAAACTACAGTTAATTAATATTAGGTGTTTTGTGTCATTCATATTGTGCTACTTTATTTCCGTTTGATTCCTTCTACGATATTCCAGTTCTCTGTTGTGTCTTAATTGAGCCATTTCAAGTTTAAAGCTATGACAGCCGCATAGTCTCTATTCTCCTACTAATTTAAATATTTCTCTAAACACCTCCTTGCCTCAAAAATTTATTTTACTTTTTATGCGTCACTACATTAGATCTATGTGGCTTGTCGCCTGCATTTCCTGCAAATTATGTCGTACAATCAACTGGATTTGACAGACTTTTTTTTGGACATGCGGCGGTTAACCCACTCAATACCGAATGCTAAATGCCAAATGCCAAATACAATTCAATTGACACTCCATTTGGTATTTCGACAAAACAAATCCGTGCTATTTCAAGCAAAAACTAATGCAATGAAATTGCTACTAAAACAGAAGGGACCCAGCGCGTATCGAGTATGAAATTAACACAAAAAGAGAAGTGAAGAAAACAAATTTTACGAGTACGAACTGTGAAATCCCACAAGCAGCTTAACTTGCATAATCCACATATCAGTCAATCCACACCGCAATGGCCAATTTAGCCGCAGACACTTGACCTTTTTTCCTTCGACATTTTTCTAAAAATTGTTTTGCTTGGCGCCCCCCACACAACGTACACATTGCCGCCTCACAACTCGTACAACTGGTGCGTTGGTTGCTTGCTTGGTTGGTTAGTGTTCAGTAGTTGTTGTTGTGGTGGTCATCACATAACCGTGTGTCGGTATGTCATGGCGTATAAGCCACTTTCAGTTTGCTGGTTATCGTAATTGTTTTTGTAATTTTCAATGTATATGTGTGTGTTGCATATGTGTTGCTATGTGGTTTTTGCTGTTGTTCCCTGGTTTAACAGCAAAAATGTGTTTATGACTTTGGGCCAAATGGTTTTTACTTGTCGTTTTTATCCAAAGGTTTAACATTCACTTTTTGCCATTTTCTTTTATTTCTTCTTTAATGGTTTATTTCTTACTCCGTTTTTTCGGTGGTTTCTCTCATCATTTCGGTTAGCAATGATTTTTGAAGTTTTTATTAGCTGCTATTTCAGTTTAAGCTGAACCCATACTTGGCATGACGTCGCAGTGGGTGCAATGGGTTGTAAAAATATCCTTGTTAAGCTCCTAAGCATGGCTGGATCTTGTGGAAGACCGAGGGATTTCGCTAGTTGGCTGTGCCGTTGCTGATACGTGATTTAAATTTTCTGCACCCACATTTTTGGATTACTAAATACGCATGTGAGGTGCTACTGCGACCGATTAATGCAAGCGATGAATCGAGTATAGTTTAAAGTGGGAGTTTTCCTTGGACGGCTTGAAACAGGTGTTTGTCTAATTAAATTTTGGCGAAATATTTCGGGTTGAGAGAAGCTTTAAATGCATATGACCTTAAATTGCTCGAAAATCCTCAAGCGATTATGATTTTCGTGCGCTTTCAGAGCTTTAAGCTCTTATTCTGCAACTGAGTGTGGTTGAAAAGCACGGCTCAATATAACATTTCACGTGTTAAACATAAAATATAGACGGGAAATTCCAGAATTATGATCTATTTCTATATGTCTGAAGCTTTTTTGAAAAACTTTCAAAATATTGTAAATACCAGGTGTACTGGAGAGTGTAAAGGGCTATTAGTAATGGGCTATTAGTACACCCTAGTGCCCAGCGGGTCTAACAAATATAATCGTAATTGTAATTCATGATTTCAAAATAACAAAAATATATACATATATATATATATACCAGGGAAAGGTCCATTGAATTACTTGCCCTTAGTAAGTATCGCCGCACTAATAGGAATTCTAACTGGACACTGTGCTATTGCTAGTACTGAGAAGCTAACAATTATAGAGGACGCAAATTGTAAAAGCTGTATGGAGGGAGGTAAAATTGAAAGATCTAAACCTTTTCTTTTCTACTGTCCAGCTTTCGCTAGAAAAAAGTTGTAGCGTCTCGGTAGTCATAACATGCGATCTACGAACCAGGCGAATTGACTAGAATTGATAATAACCACCTCAATACGTAAATTTGTGGCCAGCTCAAGAGGTTTGTCGATATGCCAGGTTCTTTTGGATACATAGGTTAGGTTAGGTTAGGTTAGGAGGTCGATCCCAGAAGGGATTCCACTTGGACAGCTTAAGACGCCAGTCCGTTGTGATACCTACGACTCCTATAGTCCGGATCAAAAGACCCTTACAAGTCGACAAGACGTCTTGTGCTGACTACAAACTTGTTAAGACGGCCAATATCCATTACGGATAGGTATTCAGGACCGCCAAACGTGTGATTGCCGAGATATTTCAATCGCAGCCTAGCGAATGCCGGACATTGGAGGAGAAAGTGCTGGGATGATTCCACCTCGCCCTCCTCCATACAACTTTGGCAACTGGCATCGGGTAGTACACCAAGCCGTACCGCATGAGTGCCCATTGGACAGTGTCCAGTGAGAACTCCAACAATAGCGGCTAGATGCACTTTACTCAGGGCGAGAAGTTCCCCCGACCTCCTGCGATCCACCCTTGGCCAGAAGGATCTCGCGGTCGCACAGGACCTAGTCATCGACCAACGTCTGCTGAGTGCACGCGAGGTCCATTGATCCAAAGTTAGAGCGCAGGACGCTAACGGAGATCCAACCCGATCCCATTCCGATGAGAGCGGGGCAAAGGTGCCCCCCCTGGCTAGCTCATCGGCTTTGCAGTTTCCAGCGATTCCGCTGTGACCAGGCACCCAAACGAGCCTGTTGTTGAAATAGCCAGACGCTACCTCTAAAGAGGACAGACACTCCTTGACTAGCTTTGATTGCACGGTACCGCTCAAAGCTATTTCTACCGCCGCCTTAATAGCAGCCACTTCCGCCTGAAAAACACTACAGTGATCCGGTAGCCTGAAGCTAAGACTGACGGAGAGCTCCTTACAAAAACCCCCCCTCTAACATTTTGGATACCTACTAAGGTGTTTTTTTAGACGTGTGGCTTTGAATAAGGTAGTACTTCGGAGTTAGTATGTTTTGACAGTTGTTACTTGATTTATACTTAGTTTGGTTTGCCATTTCATAATGAACAGATTTACTCCCGAACGACGTTTGCATATCGTATAAATTTACTACTCAGAACTGCCGTACAGTTGGCACCGAAGATGCTATTGCTGCTGTTGAACAGAGTATCAAAGAATACCCGAATGAGGTCATTCGCCATCGCGCGCAAGAGTTGGCACTGTGGAAGATGGGCTTTACGGAAGATTTTGAAAAAGATTTTTTTTTTGCCGACTTACAAAATCCAATTCGTTCAAGAATTGAAGCCGAACGACCATGACGAGCGTCGCACGTTCGGTGAATCAGTCAAAAACGAGATAATCACCGATACCGATTAACACAAGAAAATGTTGTTCAGCAACGAAGTTCACCTTTGCTTGATAGGTACGTTTATAAACAACTTACATTCTTCCCTTTTTCACTACCTCGCTAAAAAATTACTTAACTGGAAGTAATAACGTACTGAGTGGAAATAATTTCCCACATATTATTTTGAAATCGTAAAACTTTGGCTTAGAAATAGAAAGATTATTTTATTATACATATATAGAAAGTTTATTATATTGACAAAATATATATGCGCCTAAATATTAACAACTCCCATACGAAATACCCACTGATAACCGTAATCAGTCGATTATTTTCTTAGATTTCTTCTTCTTCTTCTTTTTTACAGTCGAAGTACTTGCGGTTTGATCAAAAGACGAGTAACCGGTCGAAGTTGAACCACGACTCTCGGCATAAGTGCGCAAAGGTTTGCGTGTTTGCCAGAAACGTATGAAAAACTTCAACTCTGCCTTCAGCACAACCATTGGTAGTATCTGTACGATATATTATAGGTTAATTAAATTGAAATAAATATTGTATATAATCTGAAATAGCATTACATTTTCTCGCACAATAATCTGTTCTACGTTCCACAGAAATTCCAATATGCCAATTAGCAAAGAGACCAAAACGCCACCGATCAATACTATAAATAAACCACCGACCGATTCCATCGTATATTGACCATCATCCGCAGCATCTTTCGCATCCGTATTGCAAATCGTATCGTTTGTAGTAAACCACTTGGTTTTTATTGTATATAACTTACCCTTTTCGCTCAACTTTAATATGCCCACACTTAGGTTAGAACGAAATGGTGCATCTACGAAAGAAAAAGTTAGAGAGGTTTAGCGTGAATGAGAGAGAGAGATCGAAAAAGTGAAAGAGGAAAATGTTGAGTGATAGCAAGAGCCAACTCAAAGTACAACAAATTTGTCGCTCTTTTTCACTTACTTAATGGCACTGCAATGGCGTAATGCTTCTCATTGAAGGGTTCACCAATCTGCTTCAACTCACAATTCCGATTCAAATAATATTGTAGCGCAGTAGTCTCCAAGAGATAAGCATAGCGACCACGACTACGTTTTACACGTTCTACACCCTCTTTATTGCTCGCAGTAAAAGCATCCGGTTTCATAGCGATCATCTTATTCCAAGCGACGCGATAATCAGACTCATTCGAATCGGAAAACAGAAATGATGTACTGCCACCTTTTAGCATACCGAATTGTATTTTATTTTGATCGATGAGATCGTGTAAACTAGATACCGAACTTTCCATTTTAGAGGCTGTAATGAAGGCAGCTAACTTAGCTATATAGGTCTGTGAGAGTAGCAGTGAGAAAATCCACCAAAATGCTGTAAACATACGCATAGCTGGACCTCTGAAATGTAAATGAGAAAGCGAAAGAATCAAAGAGTTTATCTTTTTTGAGGAAAGAAACATCTGCCAGTTCACAAATATAAAAAGCAGAAGTAAACTTTGTCCTTCTGATGTCATTTTAGCAATGCCGGTGGTTATTTAGTCCCTCAGTTTTTGGGATATCGATCTGAAACTCAGCACAAATCCTTATCTCCTTAAGAAGCATCTCATTTATAGGAAACCAACGATATCGGACCACTATTGCATATAGCTGCTGCACAAACAGACCGATCAAAGCCAGGTTCTTGTATGGAAATCTTTTTTGTTCAACAAGATATCTTCACGAAGTTTAGTACAATCTATAAGATTAGCCTTTATGTGCGGCGAATAATTCAGATGGAGATGGTTAAACGACCATCGATAACGACTCTGGTCCTATCGAACATAACAAGGTCTAGGGGCGGTTCGTTCATTAGCGATTACTTCTTCTACATAGTTTCGGTGCCCCTGAAGTTTTTCTTTCTTGTTATCACAAATTTGTCTCTCAAAGCATTGCTACAATGACATCGCAGAAAAGTAAGCAGTTCATTCTAAAATCCCAAAAGCTATTTATTTACATTTCTTATGCAACTTACCTCGGTAGCAAATCACAGCCTTGATTTAATATCGAACCAATATTCAACCAAAGAGAATTATTCAAATTCCAAATATTCTCCAATTCACTAGGATTGGGATCATGAGCAATAGGACTAGTCCAATCTGGTTGGGAAAATCTTTTAAAGAAACATTTAAAAGAACGTTAAATTCAAAATAGTTTGCCTATACAATATATTCACCACACTTACCTTCCCAGAACCACTAGAGCTAAGGCTGTTACCATTAAAGCAACCAACAAATAGATCCATACAGTTAAAGAATATGGCGAAAAAAAACCAAATAGATTTTTAGGTGGTGGTGGTTCTTGATAGAACAAAATACTAACGCCTAGTTGCATAAAAGGCACTGTAAAATCCACCACTGTACGACGCGCCTGCGTTATTGTTAAGTCACAAATGCCGATTTGAGCATTCTGTATATAAAAATAGTGAAATATATATACAAAATTAAGTTTTTCTTAATTTTATTATATAATTATCGATTACTTACATTATCCATGAGTTCTCGTATAATACCGTTCCATTCATCAGTTATCTTATCGTAGCTACCGTAATTATTATCGGGCACCGGTTGGAATACGACATCAAAATTACATTCTTCGGCCAAATCGTATATCAAATCTACTACATAACCTTCAAAGCGTTCATTGCCCTCATAGTGAAAGCCCTCGGGCTCTTTGCTATAAGAAGAATGAATATCAGGACTTAATTGAATAAAAAATATTTGTAAAATATTATTTGTACAAGAAGCGTCTTTTATTTTTAACTCGTACTTACCGCCACATAAAGTAGGGTTCACCGACACGCGTCGCCACTGTGTATTTCGCACGTTTTGGCGTAAAATCTTCTTCCTCATTGTGTTTTTGTTCTTTAATTGCCTTTGCCTCGACCAAATCTTCGTAAGCAACCAACTTCTGATTTTTATTCCAAATGTGGGAAATACGTTCTTGCATCGGATTGTAAACTTCTAAATTAAATTTATCACGTGTGCCATAATCATTTAATTGCATTTTCTGTGTTTTATAGGGTGGAGTCACGTTGCGTGCTGTAAGCTTTTATAAAGTAGAATATTTTAGAAAATGTTTAAATTTTTACATTTTTAATAGAGTGAAGGCTCCTCGAAATTACTATCACTAACAGTAATCTGGGTTTTAAAGAAAATTAATTTTCATTAATATACTTATTTATTACTCACATGATTCTTCGTGAAAGTTTTCACGAGAAATTAACGCTCTTGCTTTTCGTTGCGAAAGCTTTTATTCAAAATAACTTTGATGCTTCATTTAGATTAAAGTTATATATTTTACAAAAATATATCATACTCACAATATTCATCGTGAAAGCTTTCACTAGAATTTACCCTATGCTTTTTTGTAAATAATATTATTTTAAATATTTATGATTCTCAAAGTTTTGTCGTGAAAGCTTTACCCGAAAGTTACTTTGGTGCTTTTATTTCAATGAAAGCTTTATATTTTATAAGTTTGACGCAAAGCTTCACAACCTAAAGTTTGCCTATTTCTCTCACTGAAAGTTTGAATTAAAGCTTTTAACCGAAATTAAGTGTCAATCTTTCTGATACTTAAGCTTTATATTTATATACAATATAGGTATGTATTATATTGTATACAATATAAACAGCTTCGCAATAAAAGGTTTCAAACG
This sequence comes from Bactrocera oleae, assembly GCF_001188975.3. Lineage (NCBI taxonomy): Eukaryota > Metazoa > Arthropoda > Insecta > Diptera > Tephritidae > Bactrocera > Bactrocera oleae. The sequence continues at coordinate 324,314 of NW_021678078.1, read as the reverse complement.
AAATTGTGTATGAAGCCTTTAAAAATGAAAGCCTCATATTTTGCACCAACTCATACTCATACTCACAATAGATTGTGAAAGCTTTCCCCGTAACTAAGTTTCTTTGCTTTTTAGAACAAAAGCTTTATATTTTGTGCAATTTAACCTAAACTTGCAAGCTTTTAACTGGTATTGAGTAGCAAGCTTTCTAAACGAAAGCTTTATACTTTGTGGCAATTTATAACACTCAAAAGTTAGATTGTGAAAGTTTTCCTTCGAAATAAGTGTTTATGCTTTTAGAAACGATAGTTTAATACTGTATGCCAATTTGATATAATCACAACTTTCCCCGCGATAGCTTTCAACCAAATTAAGTGTCAAGCTTTTTTAAATGAAAGCTTACATCTTATGTGATTGTAAAATCACAAGGTTCGTCTTAAAAGCTTTCAAAGGAAATTAAGTATTAAGTTTATAAACGAAAGCTTTATGTTGTATATCAAAAGTTTGATTGAAAGCTTTATATTTTTATTGTGAATGTAACAATATCACAAGTTTCGTCGTGAAAGCTTTCAACGTAAATGTCTTTTTTAAACCAATGGTCTATATTTTGTGCCAATTGATCACACTCACAAGCTTGTTTGTGAAAGCTTTCCCAAAATTGATTTTCTTGCTTTTAGAAATTAAAAGCTTTAATTTTTACATATTTTATATAATCGCAAATTTCATGGAGTATGGAGTATCAAGCTTTTCTAAACTAAAGCTTTATATTTTGTTTCAATTTATCACACTTATAAGTTATTGTAGATTGTGAAAGCTGTCAACCGAAATTAATTTTCAAGCTTTTAGAAAAGAAAGTTTATATTTATGGCAATTCACTACACTCACTAGTTTCATCTGATTTAAAATCTCCACTCTGAACGCCAAAAGCCCCGCTCACAATGTACTCTGGGCTCCTGATAACGTAAGCTTCGGATTTGATTTCGTAAACCGTTGAAAAATAACACCACAGCATCGTAAAGCAATTTAGCGCGGATAGAAGGATCTAGATGTGAAACAGATTTTAAATATTGTACAATACTAAATAAAAATTAGGTTGAAAGAAAAGCGAAAATTTAAAGCACATATAGCAAAGTAAAATCTTCTGTTAGGTGTACAAAAACTATTAAAGCTTTATAAAATAATTTTTACCGGATCACTTTCTTCATCCTCGAAAACATCCGCCTCGTCATGCACCGATGGCGGCATATAGGCACGTACGCGCACAGCCACCATTTTTGCAATAAATTTTCGAGAATTTAAACTTCGTATAGTGCTGGTGTGTGTATCTAAGCTCGTCAGAAACCATTGCTAAAAGGGTGGAGAATTTATATAAAATGTTCAATAATTTTTAATGTTCAATATATTTTTATTCATGCATTTAGACTCACATTAAATTGTCCAGTCATGTTAAAGTAGATCGATGCGTTAAGCACTTCGGTAATTATATCGGCGGGACAATCCAACACGACATTTTTCTCACGTGTACTACTCACGAGCTTCCAGAGTATACGATAATCATCGCCACGATTGAAGCGCCATAGCTTTATGCCAGCCTTATGAACTTGTCGCCAGCCGAATATAAGTTCCATACGACCCAAACCTATAGATCGAGAAGAGAGTTTTATTTAAAGACTGTCATTTGACTGACTGATAAACAGAGCAAAAGTGTTGAAGAGATGAATTTCACTCGTATTATCTCACTGACTTCGACTATTCTCATAAACGATCGTAAAGGACTTCCAGTTCAATTGCTTCATGTGTAAAATATCTAAAAATGCCGTAGCCAGCATATTCTCGGCAGGTGCCACATTAACTGTCAACTTGTGATTACGGCCGTTTATATAAAAGTTCTCTTCATGCCAATCGAACTGTAAATGTGGGATACCAGTGGTATTGCAAATGACCTCAACAATATCTGAGAAAAGGAAAGAAAGCATTCAATGTTTAGAGAAATATAAAAAAATGTATGCAAATAAAATAAAAAGTATAAAAAGAGCACAAAGAGCACGTGAGCAAGAGTACACCTCTTCTCATTCATTCTTGATTTCATTCGTAAACATACGTATATACACGTTTTTATTTACAAACACTTAGTGTCATTGACTTATACTTTTTATTACGAATTAGCAGATCAAAATAAAACTGATTAGAGTATTCGAAAAATTTTGGCATTCTATAGCGCAAGCGCCATTGGCCACTGCATAGTCGCACTTACAGAAAATTACTGTGTCTTCGAAAATGCTAAAAATATGTTTTCTTATTTAGAAACAAAGTGGGAAAGAGAACATGAAAAGAGAAAAAATTTCAGAGAAAATGAGTTTAGAAATAGAAATTCCAAGTCTTAATGTGACATAGTCAATACCCTTTAGGAAAATAGTATATGGAATTATATACTTGTAGGTATATACGAGTACGTACTGGTAGATGGGGAATTGAAATCCTTTAATAAATAAAATGTGTCTAACTGTTTATACAGATGGGTTGAAAAGTTGGTTAGTCTCACCAAAGTAGTCTTCTCATGTTGGTACATCTGTCGTGAGAACACGTGCAAAGTTATAAGTCATTCTATCAACAGGAATATATGGAAGTTTATCTGTGATTTAATAGAAATACATATATCACAAACCACAAAGGCTGAGTCACCAAAAAATGCTGAGGACAAGTCTTTCTAGTTTTTCCTTATACACCAAGAAAATCACGCCCACTCTCCATATAGCAGTTACCTTGAAAACTACAAAAAGAGCGATAACTTACTTAATACAGACTTAATGTATGTGAAAAGCATAAAACTTTACAAGGTGGTTAAAGGCTTCGAAGGAACGATGTTGGACAACGGGCGTGGCACCAAACCCACACCCACTTTTGAAATATCACAAGCTTTAGTTCCATATGAATCTTTCACTTTACGGTATATAGGTATAAATCAAGCGTCAATAAAATTATCGGTATAAAAACTTTGCACGAATTGTAGCTTTGAGGCACATATGTTATTTCACGTTCAAAAATTGTTGAAATCCATTTACAACTGTTCAAGTCCAAATATACTGAATGTGTGAATCACAGTAACTTATTATCGAAAAAAAAATTTAATATATTAGATTTTTTATTGAAGCTCAGTGAGAATCATTTACCGGTCATTGTGTGCATTTATGTTGAAAATAGGTATAACTGGGAAAATACCACTTCTCGCCGCCATGTACTGTAACGTAAGTTTTAGGGACATGCTTCTAACTTATAAATTTCAAGTTCGAAACAGAAGCCAACAGTCTCAGTATATATGTTAGATGAACTCAGATTAATTATGGAAAAGATTCAATTGTATCAAAGCGTTTTTTTTCCTTCAGGCATTACAATATGTGTTTGGCCTTTTAATGTTGTCTTCATAGCTGTTACTAAAATATCTTTAAATATACCAATCTCACAGAAAACACCATTAGCCTTCTTCGCCAATATACCACAGAGCAATGTTGCTCTATTGACTTTTATTTATATAAGAGAGGCTGGTAGAACAGATATACGTAATTGGCTCTAAGAAGCTTAGTTTGAACTTAAATTTCTCTGAAGATATGAAAGATATAATTGTATTGAAAATATTTAATAATAATCACAGTAATCCTACTACTTCGTATCCTCTTAAGAATCGACTCAACACATCGTTGCGACGGGTTACACTAAATGGCGTTAAAAACACAAGATTTCCCAAATAGAAAACCTTTTCAGACAATTTAGTGATTTCATAACTCAGTATCGTTTAAGCACACCTAAAAGATGGACAGCAGCAAAGAAGAATACGCAATATTTTACAGTTTGCTTTCGATAAAGACGATAGTGCAAGCCAGAAGGGTTAAAATAAGAAACAGCCTATCACGTATATATTTGGTTTCGTACTATGAGCTACTTATCTACGATCGAAGTCTTAATTTTGACCTGTGCTATCAACATTAGGACCGTTGAAAAGAAACAATCGCACAGAATCGGTCAGCTTTGGCCAATGTTCCATGTAATTATAACTATATACTCTATAACTCGCCTCGAGGGAGGTTTGTAAAAATCAAGTTACCGAACAAAACGGTGCATACTTGACTAAATTTGGATCATTCTAGCTATGCTAAATAAAACTTTCATTTTGACGCAAAAAAGTATTTCTTTACCCCCTTTTTAAACAGCTCTAATTTCTTGTATTTTCCGTAGATAGCGTGATGAGTTTTAAGTTCAATAAGTCAAAACACAAAACTTAGTTGAATATTTCTACAACTGGCGCTATCCACTGGCATTTGAACATATTTACTTGAGTGAACTAGCTAATTAAGAGTCGCAGAAGATATAATATCTGGTAGTGGATGTCCAACTTATTCTAATGAAGGATCAGCCTGAGTATATAGCACTTGGTTGAAATTCTTCCTGAGTTTAGTGAAATATGCTTGCCTTTTTCTTTGCTGTGACAGATTAAAACCGAATTTATCTTTTAGAGAGTTAAAAATCATGTATCATAGGTTGGTGGTATTAACCATAATGTCATTTATGAAATTACACGGACTTAACCAACTATCCTCTTAAAATAAAATTAAATCGCTTTGCAAAACATTTGACCAAAAAAATGTACTAAAATTGTGAAGTGTTATTTTAAATTATATTCTCATCGTTCTCAAAATACCTATATATGTGATATATATAGATATAGATGTATTTGTTATACATATGTTAATTAATTGTTAGTGCAAATATGCAGACGTCATCGGCGCATTGTTGTCCAGTCGCATTTGATCGAACGCTTTCAACGATCAGTGATGGAAGTGCGATAGTGTTATTTTAATTAATTTCAAGTAGCTGACCTTAATGTAGGGTTACAAAAATAACTTTTGTTTATTATTCAAATTTATCTGCAAGTTTATTATTGCGATTTTTAATGTACATCACCAGCACGCTGTGGTTAATTGGCATCGCATTAACTACATATGTTAGTGGTTTTCTAATAAAATGGATTTTCGCAATATTGGGTTGGTTTCGATTTTTTTGTTTATTAAATTATTTCAATAATAATTTTACCGAATAAACAATGAATCGAATGCAACCACATACATGTTACCCATACGCCATGATGTCTCTGACTTAATAAACTGCGTGGTATTAACATAAATATGCTAAATCGATCTGAAATTTTGCACACGTCCGTTTTCTCGCAAAAAGCTGTTGATTTGTTGGATTCGACGATATTGGACAAGTTTAGCATATAGCTGTCATACAAACTCAACGAAAATCAAGTTTTTGTATGGAAAACTTTTGTATTCGATAAGATATCTTGACAACATTTGCTATAGATTCTTTTTCAAGACAAGGCTACAATCTCCGTATATATTGTTCAGAACGGACTAGTATAGCATATATCTGTCATACAAACTAGCCTATCGAAATCCAGTCCGTGTATGGAAAACTCCTTTATTTGACGAGATATAATCTTGGCATAGATTATTCTTAAAAGGCTACAATTTCCAAACATATTGTTTAAATCGAACCACTATAGCATATAGCTGTCACACAAACTAAGCAATCGAAATCAAGATGGAAGATCTTTTTATACCAGTTTATTTTATTAAGAAGTGCACTTGTGAGGGGTATAATAGCTTCAATGCAGTTGAAGTTAACGTTTTTCTTGTTTTGCTTATTAAATAATTGGAATAATAATTTTTACGTATAAACAATGAGGCAAATGCAATCACATAAATGTTGCTCATACGCCACGCCGTCTGTGGTTTAATATAATGTCTGGTACTAACTTTAATACATGTGTAAATAATTCAGAAAAAATCTTTATCCAAATAAATTGCTGCTAATTTTTTCCTTTTGTTTTTTGTATTTTTTTTTTATTTGTTTTATATATATTTTATAAATCTATTATCTATACACTACAAGTCCTAATTATTATTTATTTCAAACTCATTAATCTGATTAATTTCTTGCTGCCACCACAAAGAACTAAATTTATAAATCAAAACTTAAACAAGCAGAATTGTGTACACAAAAACATAATTACATTAAACGTAAATTATATATATATGTATATTTGTATGTATGTTCCATGCATGCCCAAGCATTTTTGAGCTAAATATCCAACATATAT